>VXBS01009284.1:129788-279337 GCA_013400255.1 Sitta europaea | reverse complement strand
TGGACAAATATTTTCATATCTTGTAAAAATAAAAAATCAGAAAGTTCAATATTGGCATGTATTTTTAAATACGCAGAGGAAAAGATATTGATACTGATTTCTAGTTATAAATAATGATGCATCTAATATTTCTTCTGGAATCAAATTCATTATTACTAATGCTTCAAGATAGATAAACCTCCTGATTGCTTCTGAGGGATTTTGAGAGCTTTAATTGACCATANCCCTTGATTATTTGATATATAGTTAGTTGACATATAGTTGATCAAAAATACCTGTATATGTATTTTATGTATCTAGATATATATATATATATTTTATTACACTGTCATCTGAAAATACCATGTCAGTATGCTGCTATTGTGAAACTAATTTTAATCTAGTTGGTCTAATGACAATGGCCTGCAAGGTAAATGGAAACATGAATAGTTAAACCCGCCCAGGATCTTGGATGTATATTTGGCAATTGAGACCCTTGTTAGTGAAGCCTTATTATTACAGAGACCACAAAGGAGATAAATTAAGGCCAACTTGCATATGGCTGGGAGTTCGAATCACATCAGTGTAAGACAGACACCATGTCTAAAATAGTATAAAGAGTAATTGGAGTGGAAATAGTCCCTTTGTAGTCAGTAGTTTTTACAGCTGAATACTCTTACTCAGCCAAGTACTTTTGTCTGCCAGGAAGCAAAAGTTGTTTCTGCCTGAATCAGAGGCAAACTGCTAAATTATCTATTGCTACTTTTGAGCAAACTTCTTCTCTCTGGTTTATGACTGACTGAAAAATGTTGGACAACACTTCTATGAACTCACCTATAAAGCCAGGGGCACAGAAACAAAGATAGCCACCCTCAATATCTTTACAGATGCTGGACGTTCCACATGGCTGTGTTAGGCAGGTGGGAACCTCTGCTTCACATAACTCACCAGCAAAACCTGTAGAAAAATAGAGTAACAGAAGACTTAGGAAACATATTAAATTTAGTCTGAGAAAACAGACAAGTGATAGACCAATTAAATGTGTGTTTTTTCTATGTTTTAAAATCTTATTTAGGATAGGGAAAAATATTCCAGTTTCCTTAAAAGTTTCAGTTTCATATAGAAAACAACTCTAAATGGAACAAAGACACAATGATAAAGTCAACGATAAAGCTGTACTTCAAATTTTAATAAAACCCATTCAAAACACAGTGGGCATCGAGGAAATAATAATTTTCATTGATGACAGCACTTTTATTTTTGAACATACGCAATAAATAGTTTAAAGTAAATATTCTTTGTTTGGCTGGTTTTTTTTCAAATCAAATAAATATATTTAACAAAGTGATATAAAGAAGCTGAAAAATCAATCCATATGTGTGGAGCTACTAGCTAAATGTCAAATATAAATGCATAGTTTCAAATTTTAGACATTTTGGTTTGGTCATAAAAACTCAGTGAGCTAAAGCATAAGAAATACTGTTTTCTGGTCTCCTATTAGTTGAGCTTAAAAATTTTCTAAATATTTTTGGTTTAACAAAGATCAAAATAGACTGAACCAATTTATTATAATTTAAGAAGTGTAGCATGAAAAGCCACTAAAGACTTAAACCAGAGTTCTAGTTCAGTGAGTTAAATATAATGAATTTCAGTTCCTTACAAACTTAGCCACCAAATCTGGCTGAAGATCTGAACTTCACATTTAATTTAAAAATATGTTTATTAAGTAAGTCCATGCTTCAGTAACATAGGTATTTTCATGACAGATTCCAGTGTGCTATTTGAGTTGCCCCATATCTGACATTGTGTTAGTCAAATGTTTAGACAAAAAGGAAGACTCTTTGGTCAAAGATGTTCAAATAAATCTGTACTCCTACAGTATACCATGATAGCTTTAAAAATGAAACATAACCTAGCTTTAATAGTGTTTATTAAGTGCAGTTGAGTTAAAAAATAATTACAAAATTTCAGAAGTTCAGTACTGCTTGGATATAGTCTTTAAACCAAAGAAAATATAATCTGTGTTCTTAAGGCATGACTGAAGACCTCCTGATCTGGAAGATTTTTTAACTTTTGAACACCTTGTTACATGAGGGACAGCAGCTTCTGACCATCATGATAAATTGCTGGAACATGCTGCACTTTACAAATTCTAGCTTGTTGAACAACCCTTTGAGGCATAAATACAAGGCAATGCATATTAAAATTTCCCTACACATGCAGTCATTTCTAAATGAGTAGATGCAGAAAGGTGACTTTAAGCTATGTTTCAATTCCACCCTAAACACCAGCTGTGCAACATTCTTGCACAGCTGAAGTTTTCCTCCTTTTGATTGCCATTAAAAATTTAAATCTCTCATTTTTGCCTTTGTAAATAGCTCAACATCTGTATAATGAAGTACTACATAAACGTGATATAAAAAAATATGATAAAGAAATAAAATGAAGATGTTGATCAATGATGGTAACAACTATACACTGATATATCTATAGCTGTTGTATGTGTGACTTTCATCTAAGTAGAGGTAATGAATATAGAAAAGCCAACAGGTTTTTTTTCCTTGATGAAATAAAAATCATAATTCATAATAACTTTATAGACTTGAAATAAAAGTCTTAACCTATGTATCCTTTTGTTTCTGTGTTTTGAATTAATCATCAAAGTATTACAGCTTGGATTATTTGGCTTTGAACAATCTGATCTCCTTAAAGAAGGGGAAAGTTGAGGAAAGTATACTAAGTTGAGGAAAAAAGGCTCATGGTTTCAGGGCTCAATTTTAATATTAAAATCTGGTTATGTTCAAGGCTTCTCATCAAAACAAATTCAGTTGCAGTACTTAAAAATACCCTATTTCCTACTAAAAGAAATTATCACATTTTGAATTATTTTTCTGTTACAGATATCCAAAAGATGCTTCATAAATTTAGATAAGGAAAATTTAGCAACAGAATATTTAATTTTTTTTTTAAATGTCACATTTACCTTCTTGAGACATTTCTTTTTGACAAACCCAAATGCCTCATGACAAAAGTGATTTTTACTAGTCAGACTGTGACACTTAAACTCTCCAGGGAGATCACTGAATTGTGATCAATTCTGACATAGTCCAGCCGCACAGTGATTCATGGGAATTTCACTACATGCCTCCTTATATTCTGGATGGCAGGTACATCTGAAACCATTAACTGAAACCTCACATTAAGGGTTATTGTCAGAGCCAGCAGGATATGATGTGCATTCATTCACTCTTATTGAACAAACACTACTTCTGGGGAAAAAGTTTTTTTATGGTTCCTGTTAAAATTACATCTGAGAAAAGCTTAAACAAACTGAAAGAAAGAAAGAAATGACCGAATTTAATAAATTCATGTGAAACCTGGACAATATTTTCCCTTTCATTAGGATTTTTACATAACAAATTCTTACATAATTCTTACATGCCAATTTCTCCTTATTTGTACTGAATGCTTTAATAATTAAATATAAAATAATTTAATTAATTTTATTTTTGGGAGAGAGCAGTTGCAATTGTTTTTGATATTCACCATCTATCATAATAAAATTCTGCTTTTGCTTGGGTCCTCTGGAATTTCAAATATAAAAATGATACTTATGGAAAAAAATATACAAAATGTAAAAAATTGTAAAAATATGTGCAATTAATAAAGAGCAGTGTTGAACAAAATAGAGAAAGGGTAATAAAAATGAAAAATCATCACTTTGGCTTGTTTATGGGGTTTGCTTGTCCAGGTTTTGGTAGCAGGGTGGGGACTTTCAGGGGTGGCTTCTCTGAGAAGTTTCCAGAAGCTTCCTACGTCTGACAGAGCGGATGCCGGCTGCCTCCAGGACAGACCCCCTGCCAGCCAAGGCCATCAGCACATGGCAGTAATCCTTCCATGATAACACTGAAGGAGGAAAAAAGTGATTGGATGTATGTAGTTGTGGCCAGGGAAAAGAGCAGGGTAAGATCGAGAAGAATGAAATATAGATTTTGGGGTTCAATTAATGCAGACACTTAAGTTAGCAATATGAATTAGCCTTTTGAATTTTAACTTATAGAATTGTGTGATGATCTTTAATCTTTACTTGTGAAACACCTGCTATAATACAAAGAGCATAGGGAAGAGTGAAAACCTTTGATGATGAAAGGACAATGACAGGAAGGACTGAGGAAGGCAAGAAACCTAGAAAAGAGATCCTTCAGGCTCCAAAGCTGGTAAGAACAGTGGATCTACCTAAATAAGCACCAAAAAACCAAAGCACATGCACAAAAGAGAAAGTTCAAAAGTTCAGTGCAAGGTACGTATATGGCCTTCAGCCTCGAGGGACCCCTGAGAGACTCCCGTGTCACCACCACAGTGAACGACCCACGCTCAGAAGGGCGAGGACTTAATTACCATATGAAGCGAGGCAGGACCAGGGCATGATTAGTCACATAAAAGTGATTATTCATGTGTATTGTTCATATGTAATACCTTTGTAAATAAATGTAAAACTCGGATGGGGCTAGGTACACAAGACAGGATTATCTCACTTGTGTCGGGCACTCAACACATACTAACTTTAACAAATTGTGAGTTATTTATTCTGCACATCAGGAACAGCTCCGCAGACAGCAAGGTCAGTGCAGAGGGAGGGGCAGGAGCTGCTCCAGGCACCAGAGCTGAGATTGCCCTGCAGCCCGTGGTGAGACCATGGTGAAGCAGCTGTGCCCCTGCAGCCCATGCTGCTCCTCCACCCCGGAGCGCGGTGGGTGACTGTGAACTCATAGGGAATACAAGCTAGAGCAGGCTGCTGGCAGGGATCTGCAGACTCGAGAACAGAGGAGCCGACTTGGGAGCAGGTTTCCTGGCAGGACTTGTGACCTTGTGGGGGAAATCACACTGGAGCAGGCTGACCCTGAAGGACTGCATCCCATGGAAAGGGACCCAAGTCTGCACGGTTCATGAAGAACTGCAGCCTGGGGAAAGGACTCACACTGGAGCTTGCAGAGGACTGTCTCCCACGGGAGGGACCCCACACTGCAGCAGGGGAGCATCTTCTCTCCCCTGATAGTGGCACAAACAGCCTGAGGTGAACTGACCATAACCCCATTCCTGTCTTCCCGCACCACTGAGGAGGGAGGGATGGGGGCAAGGAGTTTTTAAGATTTTATTTTACTTCTCCTTTTCCTGCTCTGGGTTGGATTACTAACAAATTCAGTTAATTTTTCTACGTCAGGTCTGTTCTGCCTGTGACGGTAATGTGTAAGTGATCTCTCCCAGTCCTTATTTGAACTCACAAACCCTACCTTATATTTTCAACCCCTCATTTATTTGCCAAGGAGAGAGATAAAATGCTTTTGGCAACTACCTGGCATCCAGCCAGGGTCAGCATCACAACATGAAAGTAGGGGAAAAAATAATTCTCTTGCCTCAGAAAACACATGAAGAAAGTGTTTTGTTGTGACCATCTCCTCTAATAGATGCAATTTTTGTATGGAAGTAACCAGTCACAACTACAGCAATTTTCTCTGTCCTATCCTTCTTACAACTCAGAGAACAAAACCCATTAATTCTCAGTAAAGACGATTTAAACTTCAGCAATAACAGGATTATTAGGATCTTAGGATAACAGAGTTGTCCCCTAAAAGTTTTAAAACTTCATGTTCCAAAAAGTAAGAGACTGAGAAATCATAGCAATGTAACTTTAAGAAAGTCATTGTGTTCTCTGAAGACTGCTCATTTTCACAAGCAGACTTTCTGATCTAACAGCAGCAATCTGAAAAATTCAGATTGTTCTGTTCTTGGGAAAAAATTTCTCTGTAGACCTTGGGAAATGTCAAAATTTGTGTTTATGTACACATAGTCAGAAAAAAAGTTTTATAAGTTGTAAGACTCTACTTTCATGAGTACTTCAGGTGTTTGTATATCAGGTTTTTTCCCTACATATGTCAGCCCTGCAATAAATAAATAAATAAATAAATAAATAAATAAATAAATAAGGAAAAAATATCAAGATTTGCAGTTTAATTTTCTGCTATAAGCATTGAAGTATTTCAAGAGTTTTAGATCTTTTGCAAAGTTTTTTCTACTAAGTAAAAAGTGAAAAAAATAAAGCTTCTAGGCCCATTATGTCAGCCTTTTCTGATAAATAATGTTTCATTGGATATTCCTTAAAAAGCTCTATTGGAAGCTGAAAAGTACTCATTATAACTTTGTAATTGTAATTAGTTTGAATTCTGTAATATGATTTTCTGATTGGAAGACTGAAAAGTATTTTTTCGGCAAAAGCTTCTGTGCATTATTTAAGCTTAATTCAGTATGGAGAGGAACTTAAAAGAGCAATCAGTCCACCTTCTGCTTACCACTAACTCAATTTGGTATCAACAAATACATGTATATTTTTAAATATTCTTGATATGCCAAAAGTACTGCCTTAGGCATATTAGGTTATTTACTGTAAAAGCTAGTATGACAATGGTGGCAAGCCAATACCCCTGACACAGGCAACAAAGGTGATTTCATACGGACTCCCACTGGATTTGCTCTGAGATGAATTCTGATTCAGGCAGTTCCCAGGAGACAGATGTCACAGGCAGAGCTTACAGAGCCAGATTCATGAGCCCTGTATGAGCCTGAATCCTTTTCTGGCTCTCTTCTAGGCTCTTACTAAGCAATTACTGTTGGCCAATTTGCCCTAGTCACCTCTGTGCTGAAGAAGAAATTCTTGGCACAGGCACATTACTCTCCCTTCACTGATATATTTGCAGGGTCTGCTCAACCCTGGAGATTAATTTTTAGCTACACATGCTTCAGTTATATTCCAACACAAGACAGTTGAAGGGCACTGTTACTTCCATGAATGCAGTCCATCACAGAATCACTGCGTACCCAAATATGAGTTTTGTGAGATATTTAAATATTTTAAAATTCTCAGATTAAATTGAGTTCTTTGGAGGTGAGAGACAAGCTGTTCTCTAATATTTTGGTCATTACTTGTTGAACACCAGTGTTTTTCTGATAATAATCTTCATTCACCAATGAAATCTAGCATTATGGATAATAACATAATGTCATGATCGAAATTTGAATACCTACAGCTCCTTATAGAGACACAAACCCTTTGGAGCAATAAATATTGTTAGGCTTTGTGAGATATGTAGTGGTTTCCAAGACATATTCCAGTCATAGCCTCTGCTGACTCTCTATGTAGTGTAAATGTCTTAATACCACATTTAAAAGTACTGTGTCCATATAACTTTAATTCAATAAATTTAATCAAATTTTATTATTCATATAGGTTGTATGACATCAGGGCAGGCAGGGGACAGCTCACTGACAAGCAATACAGTCCCACAGCACCTAAATGAGAGAAACTGAGCAGGTCCATTGCTGATCACCAGGTCTAACACAACACAGTGATGACCAGATAACCTGCAGTGACAACATAGGCCTGAGAAGAAGCCTGGAAGTCAAAGTCAGCAAGGCAAGGTCAGATTGGCAGTAGCCTGCTGGAACACTGTTGTGTATGGCAGGGAGCTACATCACTTTCTGTACAAGTAGAACTCTTGGACAAATATCAGAGGGTGGAGATTTCTTTTTCAACAACACCAGTACATGGCTCAATCCCATTCAGCTTGGATGTGTTTTTACAAATTGCTGCCTGGTTGCATCCAATTTTCTGTGAATTTGGTTATGACTGCCAAAGAGGATTTATCTTTGCTCAACTGAACCTTCTTTCTTTTCCAGAACAGTGCTAGCGATTTTGCCTGTCTCTCTCCCAGATCGGTGCCATCTGTACATTCAGCCATAATATTCCTAATTCAATAATCCAGGTCATTGATAAGGAATGTTAATGAAGAGCATTAACGGACCCAAAATAATTCCAGTGATGTTCTTTTCAACACTGAATCACTATCATTTTTACTACTTTTTTTCTAGTGAGTTACATGTCATTCAGTGGTAGTTTCACTGAGTGTTCCCTTGGTTTCCTTAGAAGAATGATGATGCACTCAAGATATATAGATTCTTCTTCTTTATTCCTAAAGTTTATTACCACCTCAAAACAGAAAATACAATGGTTTCACAGATTTTTGTCTTGAGAAGTTCATTTACCTAGGGACTGTCATTTTCCTTGGCTTCAGATGCTTATAAATAGTTCAACTTCCCATTTTCTCTAGTATTTTTTCAAGAATTCAAGTTAGACCTGACAGTTCTATACTTTCTTCTGCTCTTTTCTAACTTTCTGTTACTTAGCTTAACCACAAACCTACACCTCTGAAATTGCTCTGAATCCTTTCTAAATACCACTGCTGAAGTTGTAGCCTGACAAACAGATTTTACTGTATATGTTTTCATTTGGACAGCCTAGATTCTTCTGTGACTGATAAAATCATGAATCTATGAGTTATAGAAAAAGTCTGAAAAACAACACAATATCAGTCATGGCTTCATGAGGAGAAAGTCCTGCTTATAGAACACAATTTCCTTTTGGGACAAGGTAACCCACTGTTGATCAAGGGAAGCCAATCAATGTAATATTTCTGGATTTCAGTAAAGCTTTTGATACTGTCTTTCACAGAACCCTTTTGGACAAAATATCCAGCACACAGCTAGATAAACCCATTATGTGATGGGTGAGAAACTGGCTCAGGGGTTGGGGGCAAAGGGTTATAGTGAATGGGGTGCCATCAGACTAATGACCTGTCACTGGTGAGGTTCCACAGGACTCCATCCTCTGCCCGACTGTGCTCTTCAACATCTTCATACAAGACACAGGACTTAAAGGAATACTAAGTAAATTCACCAATAATACTAAACTGGGAGGAACTGTTGATTCCCTCAAAGTTCAAGAGATCCTGCAAAGAGACAAATTAGAGTACTGAGCAATCTGTGACCGCATGAAATTCAAAGTGGCAGATTCTGCACCTGGGTCAGAGCAACCCTGGAAGAATGGGTTGAGATGGGGAATGAGATGCTGGAAAGCAACACTGTTGAAAAGGTGCTGGTTGACAGTTATACATGAGCCAGCAGTGCCCTGGCAGCCAGAAGGGCCAACCCTGTCTTGGGGTATCAGGCGCAGTACAGACAGCCAGGCAAGGGAGGGCATTGTCCCACTCTGCTCTGCACTGGGGCGGCCTCACCTCAAGTGCTGGGGACAGTTTTGGGTGCCACTATATAAGAAAGACATTAAAGAGTGTCCAAAGAGGGGCAACAAAGATGGTGAAGGGTCTTGAAGGGAAGCCAAATGAGGAGTGGCTGAGGTCGCTTGGTCTGTCAAAACTATTGCTTTTTAAGGGTTCTTTGTCTATTCTTGAATGTAGCACAAAACAGCAGAACAGAAGTTCTGATCTAGAAAGTTCTTTTAGGAGGAGTAAATCTGACTTTTCTGTAACTTTTTTTTCTGTTCATTCTCCGCTGTTTAAAATGTCTTTCTGCCAGCGAGGGTGAATGGGTCCACCATGTCTCTTTTAGCTATTTGACCTCAATGACCATTTCTACTACCTTTGGACATGCTGGACCTTAAGCCATACAATTTAATGGGAAGATGTAGGAGAACTATTGCTCTATAGTGTTCTTCTTTAAAAAAACCAAACCCTTAAACCTAGGCAAAGGGCCACAATGGCTAGATACATCTTTCAGTACTGAAAGAAATTTTGGTCAGTTCTGCTAAAAGATAAGATTAGAACTAGAGTAAAAGGATTAAGGAAAAACAGACATACTCTACACATATTACAGAAATACACCAGAAGACTTACAGCTTTTACAACAGAAGCTTGATTTCTGTACCACAGCAGGCAGCTTCAGAATCTCTCTTATTTACACTAAGAAAACATAGAATAAGTTTTTAATCTGACTGTGATTTCTGGCTTGAAATGTGTCAGGATATCTCATAATTTTGTCATATAATTCATTAAAACAGCACCTAATGATGTTTTACACCTTCAGAATAAAATAACTGCAAGGGTAGAAAAAAACAAAAAAACAAAAACCCTTATGAAATAGTATCTATTATTCATTTTCATTTTCCCATGAGGACTGTAAAGTTGTCAGTGTTTACTGCTTCCTTTGTGATGATGTCAACATTGGCTGAGAAAGTGATATGTATTGTATAACATAATTTCGGAATAGGTAATTTATTACCCTTTCCTATATAACCTCCTCCTGTAATTGATATGCAAATCCTGTGGCATTTACAATTCCCTTATGGATAATGAAAAATGACAGTAAGAAATTCGTTAATTGAAGTAGTTTATGCCAGTTAGAGTTGGGATAAAAACATTGCTGCTAGCAGATCAGTAGGGAAAAAAAATACAACAAACAAAAGCAATGACAAAAATATAAACAAAATAACCAATCATTAATATGAATTACCTAATTTCTGAATTACACAGATTTTTGTATAAACATCTCTGAAAAGAAGTTCAGTGAAATACAAAGCTCTTAGTAAAATCAGCACAAGCAGTGGACAATATTGCTATTCTTCCTCAGTTACATCTCAGAGGTATTGCATGCTTTCAGATTTCATGTGTCAAGAATTAGGAGATAAGAGGATGAGCTGCCCCCATTGTGTAATACAATAGTGGATTAAATAAAGAGCTCTTCAGTTCAATATTCTTATTTTAGAGATGAATTAATTTGTTACAGAAAGTAACTTCAATGACTTTATTAAAAAGAGAATGGTTTCTGAAGCGCCACATAAAGTCAGGTATGCATTTCCTCAGGAGTATAAAAGCTTTTTAAGTAGAATTTAGGAAGACAAATATGAAAATAAAAACAAACATGCATTGGCTTGCTGTTCATGTTATTCATGGAATTAAGATTGGCAGGCAGTACACAAGCAAAATTTTGGGGTTGAACTATTTCTTAGAATTTGCTGATAAGCAATTCGTTGGACAGAGAGAAAGTACATAGACATGCCCTGTCATCTATCATATATTTTCTAGTCTGTCTTTTCTAAATTTTAAAGATAATATGAGATCCAAATATGATTTTTCATTTTTCATCTGATTAGAACACCATATGGTACTAGAAAAGCTGGGGGGGGGGGGGAAGGGGAAAAAAAGGAAAAAAAATAGAAAAAAGGTTTTAGTAAAGGGTAAGTAAAGAAAAATAATGGTGAATAAACCACATAAAGCAACATCAGCAGGCTTTGCTGAAGATCTGGTGAGGCAATTCTCTTACTTGTTAGGAATTTTATACAGTATTTTTACTCCTTATTAATGCAAGTAGAGACCTAGAATATGAAAACTGAACAAATGCTCATTATTTTTCAATACATTTCAGAACCAAAAGATTAGTTGGAAAGTGAGTTGTCAAAGGAGGAAGTTATTTTAGAGAAGGGTAGAAAAGCATAAAGACAGAACAAAAACATAGATGAAGAATGTTTTGGTTTGATTTTGCCCATTTCAAAGTTTCCAATCAAGAACGACGCAGGTTTAAGCTTAAAAGTAATGAGACTTTATTAACGAACACCAAAAGAAAGAAAAAATAACAAGAATGAGGATGGAACCTTCAAAACACTCTTCCTCCCTCCCCACACCTTCTTTTCTCTTAACCAACAATGCAAAGAAAACAACACTCAGAAATCTCAGTCAGTTTTCCACCTCTAAACCAGTCTTTCTTCAATTCACTCAGGCAGGGAAGCACCTCTCATTCGCTGTGGTCAATTTCCCCACAAGGAAACAGTTCTCTTCTAGATCCATTCTTCATGAACAGCAACCGCCCGGATCCTTTGTGTTCATGAAACTCCTCCCATGTTCACAGTTGTGTCTCTGGGCCACATCCATGTATGGGGTCTTATTTTACAGACAACATGTTCAAAACAAGGGTTCTCTTTGTCTCTGGGACCACCTTCACCTCCAAGGAACAGAGATTCACTTCTTCTTCTTCGAGGGCAAAGAATCTTTATCACTTAATTTCTCTGTTCAACTTCTCATAAAATCAACAGTCTCCTCAACATTCCACTCTTTTGCTCAGGTCTACAATTTGAACTCTTTTATCTCCCCCATACTTCTTTATGGTTTAAAGGAAACATTTCAATATGTTATAACCAATTGCCATAGCTTACAAGAGTTTTTTACAGCTTAAAAGCAACTTCTTACACTCTTTCTACCTGGATTTCACTCCTTCTTGACTGGCTTTGATACTTCATGTGGTTTTTACACATCTGCATTCTAATTTTCTCTCACTGGAGAGAGGATGGAGGCTTTCCAGGTCTTATCTGTGCACTGATGCACTGAAAGAGTTAACAAAACACAGTGTCTGGCCATGCAGTCCATGGTACCAGATTTCAAAGCCCTGTTGGGGGACAGGAGGGAGGGGCAGTTCTCAGAGTGTCCAGGCCAAAGGTAGCCTGCAGCTGGTCACCTGCAGCCAGAAGGGAAGAGTTGGACAGATTCCCAAAATTCCTTTTCCCCCCATGGGTCTCCTCAGGTGCTCCAGCCTGCCCCATGGTGCTCCCCCCTCTCTGCCAGGCACACAGAGGCAGGCTCAGCTCGGGCAGCAGCAGAGCAGACTCTGTGCCCGCAGCTGTTCCCGAATCAGCCGAGCCCTGCCCGGCCCGCGGGGCCTCCCCTGCCCCAGCCAGCCCAGGGCACAGAGGGCAGAGCTGTGTGCTCTGACAGCCGGGAGCAGAGAGACCTGCCCGGGCTGCTGCCAACGGGGATAACAACTAGAAATGCTTTCCCATTGGAACAATAAAATGCCAGTCTCAAAACCAGCCAGCTCACTTCTGTAGGCTGGTCAAGCCAGGACAAAGGATTAAATGAGTGAGAATTTAAAAGAAAAAGAATAAATCATATCCAAAATAAAGACCGTTAATATTTCTTTAGAAATGGCAGTAGAAAAAAGATTGTTTCAGTTTTCGCTATAAAAATACACTTGTATTGTTTTGGTTTTTTAAATCAGAGATGGCCAAACAACATAGCAGATGATAATTCTGAAACCTTTAGATCCTTTATTAGAAATTTGAATATATTTAGATATGTGGTGGAAAAATAACCTATTAGTTATCCACTTTTCAAAAACAGAAGTTTTGGAATTAACAATTTTTCAACATATAAATCAAACATTAAAAAATTATGTTTAGTAGACATAGCATACTAACATACATCAGGAAAAGGCAAAAGTTTGCTTATCACTTTAAATTCTCCATGAAATGTATGATTTTAAGCTTATTGACCAAAACTTTAGCAGTTTTCTTGAATGTGATGAAAACAAATGTCATTTGCATTTCTAATGTCAGAAATGGAAAATGATAGAGAGGAGCCAGAGATAATATAACTGTAAATCTTATTAATTTCTTATTAAATGTGAACGTGCTCATTTTATATAACCAAGAGGCACTTAACCATGTGAACATAGTCCTATAATGTATCAGAAAACAAGAAAAAAAAATAGAGATAGATATCAAATATAAGAAGCAGAAAATTAAAAATTAGTCACAATTGGCAAATTGAATCCTTTATAAAAGAATGTAACTTTGGTGAATTTTGAAATACAGCTATGATGGTTTTAAGAGATCTTTAAAATAGCTGTTTACTATCATTCCTTTCCATGCTATTACCGTCATTACAGTACTTCTAGAAATGAATAGACTCAAGCTAAAGGCTGTCATAGAGGTATTTCCTTACCTGGGGGATTTGTAATCGGTTATTACAGTGTTCCTCAAGACATCACTCTTTTGTGTTTGCTTTTGGTAACAGTAACTCAATGTCTTACTAGACACTTTGAAATAAATAGTGTTGTTTTTATTAGAAAAATGTCAAATTTTTAAGTCATCTGCTAGGATTGGTGGATTGAACTGACATTACAAATGAGATAATAATCAATTTTGTTTCCTGTATTTTTAGCCTCATAAATGACAACACATTTTTAGAAAAAATGAGTAGTTGACAACTTTTTCTTGTTCTACTGCATGAAAATTTAATTTAATACTGGCATGAAGCACTATACTGAAAAATAGGTACACATGTAGAAAATTAGAATTATAAATAAGAAACTTTCTTAATAAAGCTATTACACATAATAAGGCATCTTTTTACAATAGCAATAAATCTGCCATGTGGTTGCTTCACCATGTTTACTTTCTCTTTCTTCATCATAGCCAGCCTTAATAGCAAAGTCTTCTAAGAGACTTCTAAATGAGCTTTTAAAAAATGTGTTGCTTTTGTTCTTCTCATTTGTCCTTTCCTCCTTCCTATTTTCACATGCTACTTTTGGATTCCACCTTTCCTTCTCCTACACTTGGTTGCAAGTATGTATACATAGTATGTGCTGGTGTGTAATGAATGGTTTTCAGTGTCATCGTGTGAATTTTCTTCTTCCTTCTTCATTTAATTGTTTTCATCTTAAAACTGTAATTAAAAGGTATATCTATTTCAAGATTTTTTTTAATCATTGTATCTTGTTTTTAATCATTGTTTTACATCTTCTTAATTCACCAATATTTTATATATTTCAGTCTTTCAATACAAAAACTTACTAAATGCCTATTTCGATAAGAATAATATAATGAAATCTCACTGAAGTAGAAATTGTCAATTTTTATTTGCTCTTAATATCTTTGTGTCCAATTTCTAACAGATAGTAAATATTAGGTTTAAAAGTTTAAATCTTACTGTTCTGGGAACGTTTTGAATACATAGAAGGTATAGATGCCAGAATACACAGTTCAGTATTACATCACGCTTTGAATAAACAATGTCTGAGCAATTACATGTCCACTAGAGGAATGAGCTGTTGTGCATTTTTTCAGCAGCATTTTTATTTACATAAATCTCAAAGACTGCATAATACATGTATATTAAGGTTAGCATTACAACTTAAAAAACATGTATGGCAACTTAATCCAAAAGTATGGTAATTACAGTTGAGGAAAATTAGGACAACTCTGAACTGTATTCTTGCTTTTCTAGTGAAAATAATGAAAGTAGAAAGAGGCATGTGTATCTCGAAATTTGATTTACACAGAGAATTGGAAAGGAAAAAGTAAGAAAACTGGTGAGTCATGATAAGGACAAATTAGTGATGTTCCAGAAAAAATACACGAAGAAATGCAAAGGCACTCTTCACCTCCCCCCAGTATGGTTTCTAGCAACAGCTATTTTAGAAATCTCTTTCCAGGATTTTATGGATTTTATATTATTGCATATGGAATAGAATATCTCTTCAGTCTGTTAGGATCAGCTGTCCCAACTTTGTCCACTCCCAGCTATTTGTCCACTCCAGCCTACTCACTGTCAGGGCAAAATGAGAAACTGAGAAAATGAGAAGCACTGCTCACAATAGCTAAAACATTCCTGAGTTAGCAACATTGCTTTGGTCACAAATCCAAAACACAGTACTGTAAAAACTTCTCTGAAGAGGATTAGTTCTATCTCAACCAGACCCTGTCTGTAGAGCAAATCAGTTCTTTGTTTGGAGGGAATACCCATTAAACATTCATTTTCTTTTGTATTATTCAGTGTCTCTTCTGATAATGAGAAGATCAGAGGCTTTCTTTCCAGAGTGAAAAAACAAAGAATGGCCTTCAACCATTTTTTTTTCTTCTAGGTAATTTATGAATAAATTGTTACATGTAATGTAAAAAAAAAAAAAAAAAAAAAAAAAAAATAAAATTTAANAAAAAAAAAAAAAATTGAAATTTAACTAATATTGTAAAAGGCTCCATGAAAAATGAAGAAAACAATTAGACTTTCAGTGATAACAAATGACTGGGCATGCTTAGGAATATCTCTGTTAGAAAAATGACTTAATACACTAAAATTCTCAAAAACACAGAAGAATTACTGGGGTGACTAAAAATATATTTAACATTTCGTAAGTATCAGAGAAAAAAATACTAGTAAATGGATGTGCTATAAATGTAAGGAAAATCTCTTGGGAAGGACCCCTAATAATGTTCCCTGTCACTCACTGTTTCCAGATACTGCTTTTGCAAGTGTCAGTAAAAATGGCAGGTTATGGAGACCCCTCCACATAACCTCTGCTTCTCCAATGTCTCTGACTTTATGTGGTCTCACCCTTCACCCTGGATGAAGAGCCAACACACACATCATGGATGTGACTGCCTACAGAAGTCTCAGCATTAAGACTTTGCAAAAGAGACACATAATGCAAATATATTGACTCCTATTTCCCTAAAATATTGAGTCCACTAACTACTGCTACAAGCAATTCTGTATTTGCTCTATGAATACTCAAAGTATATTCTGTGTCAGTCTGCTGAACAACCTTTCTACATCTGATTAGATGGACTTGTTTAGAAAGAATTCTATTCCAGTACAAGTGAGGATGTTAGGTAGAAGAAAAATATGATTTACAAATTGCATAAGTGAATCGTGACTTGGAGCAAAAATTCAATAATTGGAATTTTAAGCTACGCATCAGGTAGTCTTTTGGCAAGCAGAGCAATAGCTTCATGTGAAAAATGCTGCACTTTCTGATCAAGCAACTTTGAAATCAAAGCAAAAAAATATCATTACAAATTCTACGTTAAGGATCATTGTGCAGCAGCACTGTGAAGAACTGAATGATTTTGTAAACTTTTTCCATCTGTAATCTTGATGATTCACTTTATTTTTTGAGTCACAGCATGCAATAGTTTTTCTAAGGTCTCTTCCTGGAGTAAAAACTTTCATGTATAAGCAACTACTTCATAACAAGGGTTGCCAGAAAGGTTTGAAAGAAAGTACAGTCTTATTTCATGGTACACTAAACCTTAATAACAGCAACACCTTCCAAAAAGGAAGAATTTGATTTACAATTTCTCTGTATGCATGTTTGCTCTTAATCAGAAATACTGCTCCTTTGATTCAGTGTATTAAGTTGAACAAAAATTGATTTTAGGTTGAATCCATCAACTGATAGGATTTTCTGCTTCAAAATCAGTCTCCTTTAGCAATCATGCTAATCATCCAGTAATCCCACAAAAAAATAAAAAGAGAAGAAATATTTATGTATTTCAGTTAAGTGTAGCAGGGATAATACATCACTGAGGCACAAACAGGGATGGGAAAGAAGCTGTACAGTAATGTTTCCTAAAAGAGAAAAAATGTGCATCCAACATAGAACTCTCTGAGAGCAGAAAAAGAGAGACTATTTAGGGAGAGATTATTAGTTAAGCAACTTCCAGCAGTCTGTTTCCTTTGAAACCTCCAAACATTTGGCTGTTTTAAAAAAGTCAAAGGTTTCCTTAGGATTGACTTACAGAGTTTTTGGTTGTGAACTTGTCTAATCCTTCACCAAACCTTCCAAATAAATTCTCTAGCTATATCACATTCTGTGGTGACAAATAGAGGAATGCAATGTCATCTGTTAAGAGTTATTTTATGTTTCTAAGATTCCCTCATTCTTGCCTTCTACAAACTTAAAGGGTCTCCACTTTTCCATAAGGAACTTGCTATATTCCACTGAGCACTTTTGATGTCCTTCTGAATATACTGTAAAAATTCAGCATTTTGTAGATTAAAATTGCCTTAAATATCACATAATATTGTCTGTGGACACTTAGAAATTTTAGAAAGAGGTTTCTCATTTCTTTCTCTACTTGACCATTCCAAGGCATGTTTTCCAGATAACAGACTACTGTTGTCATAAAATATAGCCCTTGGTTTTGACTTTGTTTTTCCCCTTTTTAAAATTTATTATACATAGGTAACCATTTTCTAGTGGAAGAATAAATTAATATTAATGAAAAAATGATAGTTGAGAAATTCTTGAATACTCATAAGAAATCTGTCTTTGGAAAAACACTGCATATAAATAAACACTTTCATTCTTTTCAGCCACTAACTCAATAAACTGCGAAACTATAATTAAGCTTATGCAGAACTCTTTTAGATCTGGTCAAAATGTTTACAGTCTTAAAGATCTTGTGTAGGAATTGTTAGTTCAATTCAAATTCACCTTAAATTATTACATTTATAAAGTAAAACTGGGCAAAACTTTCTTATTTCATAATAAAATCACAGGAAAACTTGAGTTGGAACTTATGTCTTGAGGCCATCTAGTTAAATACTCACTTATAGTAATCCCAGATGGATCAGGTAGCTAAGGGAATTGTCCTGTCGATATTCAAATATAATTCTATAGATGGAGATCCACAAGCTTTCCAGAAAATATGTTCCAGTAGATAACCACTTTCATAGTGCTGTTGGTTGTGGATTTTTTTCTACGTAAATGTTGAATTTTCCTGCATTCTAACTTTTGTCCATTGACTCTTACCCTGAGAGAATTTTGACCTGTAAGAAAAACCTCGTTCTGTCTTCCCTGTATCCTTCCAAAAGGTAGTAGTAAACCCCAATAAATTCTCTCACTCTTTTCTTCAGGGTAAACAAGTCCAATTACTTCAGTGTCTCTTTGTATATCATGTTCTCTATTTTCACGTCCCTTTGCTAGACTTGTCTCAGTAAGGTAATGTCCTTCTTTTAGCAGAGAATGCAAAACTTAGATATAGTAATTCAGATGCGGTTCCACAAGTGTGTAGCAGGGCATCTCATGTCCCACAAGAATTTATTTGTTGTTACTTAACCTGTCAGATAACTCAAGCAGGACAAGCTGTCCTGTAGTGAGTCATTTTGGCACCATGGGGTTAACATGCTGGTCTGGCATCTCCCAGCTGCCAATGAACATCTTTATTTTGAAGTGAGATCTGGGAAGATAAGCCAGATTTTGACGGACCTTTTGATACTTCCTTTTATTACTATAAAAGCAACACCAAACTTTCACAAAGCAGAAACCTGTACATTTTCCTGGGACTGTGTGGAGCTTCTCCCATGAGTAGGGATGCTTCATGGTTACTGCCCAGGGATTAAGGGAAAGAACACATGCACATTATTGTCATTTCACTGGTAAATTATATTTTGCTCCTAATCAATACTACTTCTTTCTCTAGCTTTAGTGTAAGTCTCTTGATACAGTGCACTGTTTTATGTTATGCTGTAATCTACTAGTAGTTCTTTAATTTTATACTGAGTAGTAAATTATTCTGATTACAATCTTTCATCAGTTGTCTCTGTAGCCCCTCAGCTCCCAAAATCTGCTATACAAACCCAGAATGGTTGAAGTCCTCCATGAAGACTAGAGTTTGTGAATGTGAGGCTCCTCCTCTACAAAAGGCACCAACCACTTGGACTGCTTGGTCAAAGAGCCTGTACCAGACTCTCACTGAAATGTCACCTGTCCCTGTCCTTTCTTTAATGCTCACCCATAAGCTCTTGGTTGACTCCTCATCCATCACCAGGCAAAGCTCCATGCACTCCAGCTGGACAATGACATATAGTGCAAACATTACCTCCTTGTCTGCCTTGTCTATCCTCCATAAAAAGCTTGAATCCTTTTATTGCAACACTGCAGTCATAGGAGCCATTCTGCTGTGCCCCTGTGCTGCCAATAATATCACAGCCATGCAGGCATGCACACATCTCCAACTCCTCTTTTACACTCCCCATGCTGCATGCATTTGCAGAGAGCCATTTAAACTGGGTTCCTGATGAAGCTGATTTATTAGTTAAGATTCCTTTTTGCTGTCCTTCAGGTGCTCTATTGCCTTTCTGTACTCCTAAACTCTGTCTAAACCATTGCTTTTCATCCTGTATTTTGCAGATGGGTAAATTCTTCACAAATACTGTATCTAACAAGTATTCAAAATACTAATAGAAGATGTTTATAGTCTGAAAGTTCATAGTATACTTCTTACAGCATTTCAATACTCATTTCATGCATATGATCTCACTTTTTAACTATAACAAGAAGATGTTTTCATACTTATTGTGTTTGTGATTTCACAAAGCAAACTACAGTGACAAAATGAGATGTGACATTTGGTTTATCTACAATGGAAAGAATGATAAATTCTTAGCAACTGAAAAAGTAAAAATAACTTATTACAGAGATATATAAGTATTTAGCCTTAAAAATTAGCCAAAATAAATAATGATAATGATAATGATAAACCTTCAATATTCTGCATCTTGAAATTCTGTTGTAAGTCATGTCTTAAAAAGTAGTATGAGTATGTATGTGTATATACAGGTATTACACACACATATGCATACTTCTATTTATAGTAATATCCATCAATATTTATGCATATATTCAAATTATATTCACACCCTTATACTATTACTTAGTGGCAGTGCTGACTGTGAGATTCTGTATCCCACACATCAATAACTTTCAAGCTATTTGCACATTAGGCTTGAAATAGCTTGTATACATTTTAAAAACATATATAGCTCTTACAGGGACATAAAAAATTTAAATCACTTCTTTTGCCTATCCACTTAAAGTAAATATTACTGTCTAAATAAAAGCTTGATCATGTTATCCTTACATTGTTAACTTGACATTGTAGAACAAGGTTTAATGCAATGTAACTAACTTTAGAATATTAAAAGACTGCAAATGAAAGAGCACTATTGTTTCATGTTTTGCTCATTGCTTTCTGATTGGCTGACAAGCAGTTGGCCCACAATAAAGAAAACAGGGGATTAAAAAAAAATTAGTCATATTATGCAAGTGTCACATATTAAATTAGCTGGTTATATTAAAAGATACTACATTTCAATGTGCAAATTCTTGCCTGTAGCACCAATCCACAGTGAAAAGCCACACTGAAGCTACATAAGATATTAGGTTCATATCACACTAAGATACTGTTTATTTACCGGACTCTATGATCTCAGAGGGATTCTCCAACCTAACTAATTTCTGTGATTCTGTGAATAAAATTATGTAGGTCACATAAAGACAGAAAAGTTGATCAGCTCTTATTGACAAATTTAGATGTTGCTGGTGTGTCTCATCACTGCAAGCAACTGAACTGGGTTTGCATGACAGTGTTTCAGTGGAGGACAGGTACAGGGGTGACTTCTCTGAGGAGCTGCCAGAAACTTTCGCCTGGCCTGATGGAGCCAAAGCCAGCCAGCTCCAGGATGACCTGCTGCTGGGCAAGGCTGAGCCCATCAGTGACAGTGGTAGCACCTCTGGGATAGCAGTTAACATGAAAGAAAAAAAAACGAACTGGGCAACTGCAGCCTCAAAAAAACTGTGAGGATAGCAAGAGAAATAGCTCTGTAGACACTGAAAGCAGTACAGAAGGAGAGGGAGGAGGTGCTGCAGGCACTGGAGCTGAGATTGCCCTGCAGCCCGTGGTGCAGCCCATGGTGAGGCAGCTGTGCCCCTGCAGCCCAGGGAGGGACACGGGGGTGCACAGATCCACCTGCAGCCCAGGACTACCTCATGAAAAAACAGGTGGATGTACAAAGGAGCCTGTGACCCTTCCTGTGGGAACCCTGAACTAGAACAAGCTTCTGGCAGGCCCATGGAGAGAGAAGCCCACACTGGGGCAGGTTTTCTGGCAAGAGCGGTGACCCTGTGGGGGACCCACACTGGAGCAGGCTATTCCTGAAAGACTGCTCTCAGAGGAAGGGAGTCATCCTGGAGCAGTTTATAAAGAACTGCAGGCCATGGGAAGGAACTCATATTAGAGAAGTTCTAGGAAGACTCTCTCCCTTGGGAGGCAGCCCACACTGGAGAAAGGGGGAGAATGGGAGTCATCCTCCCCCTGAGGAAGAAGGAGATGTGTGATTAATTGATTGCAGCCAGTTCCCAGCCAGGGTCAACCCATCACAGCAACCCTTATCACAACTTCTGTATAGCTTGTTCACATTTTCTTTCAGAAATCTGAAAAATTACTTTTGCTCATAGAAAAGATGGAATCAAAATCTTGCTACTGGCAGAGTTGGTTGATTTTTAAGGCTCTCTATTCATCAGTTTGGAAGGCAGGACTTCCAGAATACAGGTTATTGTAAACAAATTCTGCTGATACCACCTGCACAACAATTATAGCATATACTTAAAGAATATCTGTTCATCCTTCTCTCTTTTCGAGCAAAATAAATTACTACTTAGTTGTGTGCTTATGAAAAAGCTCTATTTCTTTTTTGAATACCACAGAACATTTCTCAACTAAATATCATGTGACTTCTTACCTGGCAAACAGCTGCAATAAAATTCACCAATCAAATCATGGCAACGGCCTCCATTTTTGCAGGGCTTGGAGGAACATTCATCAATATCCGTGGAACAGTTTTTGTCTGACAGAAAAGAAAATTAAACATTAAAACTATAAATCATGCTGGGAAAGTAGAAAAGCTGCTTCAGAGTGCAAATGACAACTGCATAATTTAACTTTTCCAGGCTGGCAACACTATTTCATTTCTGCTTGACAGTTTTAAAACTAGATATTTATAGATGTTAGCAGATAGTTAAATTAAATATTTTAAAGGAATAAATATGAACAACATTTTCAAAAATGTCCTTTGCATATTCTAGCATCACAACTCCATAATTATTAGAGTTATATGCTACTTTGAAAAAATTTGTTTAGAGATTTAATAACATTAGTAACAATAAAAAGAAAAAGTATTTCTCTATATTCAAATATTTATATTTCCAGGTGAATGAAGCCATTTCTCAGGTCCAAACGAAAACCCACAAGTTTACTAACCTGTTTCTTTATTTTTCTGGTTTTAAAGAGATTTAATTGAGCTGTAGTTCAAACTTATTCAAATCTGACACAACAAAAATATAGGCAAATATACAGAAGCTATGTAGTGGGAAAATTTTGAAGACAATGGAATAGATAGCTTATGAAAACAGTTAACTCATTGGACATACCAAAGAAAATCCAGTCTCCTGTTTCTATATTGTGCACTACGTTAATTTAGGGCAATCCTTACCTAGTTTGTTATAAATAATACTGGAATCTTTCTGAACAAAAATTGATCAAAAATAGTTGGGACAAATACATGGACTAGGTGCTCACATGAATACCAGAATTTAAGCCGATAATAGAGAAGGAAAACTGTAACTATCACTGATGTGAACAAGCAGAACTTTTGTTGGCGTTCTATGTAGAAATTATGGAAGGTTCCTTGTATCACTCAAATCAGACAGACCAGACAGGTAATGCATCCTAGGAACATCAGTCCAAGGAGCTGAATTGAAGGATCATGTAGGGTTTCTGGGGTCCCTCTTGGACAAATAGAGCTTGGATAATTATAGATTAATTACAACAATTAACACGTGAATGGCAGAGGGTGTCACGTTGCAGTTTTGTCTTCCTTAACCATATGATGTACTTTCAGATAACATGCAAAAATAGAATTTATGCAAAAATCAAATTAAATGGGCAGGAGAGAAAGTGAGGAGAAGACAGAGGAAGGAAAAAACCCCATTTAGAAAAAGGTTCAAGGGAATGTAAGCAAAAGCTCATAGACAATGATAATGATAGAAACCAGATAAGACTTTGACATTTTATAGAGAACAATGCACAGTCACATATAATACGTTGCATTTAATGATTAAATACTGATCACAAATCAGTAGAATCAGCTTAAAGGAACCTTACATTTTTTACAGCTTGTGGGTTTTTCTGTTGCTATTTTGTTTTGTTGTTGATTTTAATATTTTAAATATCTAAGAACTAGCAGAATACTTAACAACACAGGACTTGGACCCATAGGGTATTTAATTACAAACCCATAATTTTTGTAATGAATCATCATTCAAAAATTCAAAGATACTTGGATGTACTATTGGTAATTTTTCACACCATAGTGGAAAAGGTAACTGCAAGTTACTTGATTCAAAGTTAAAGGGAAAAGTACCCTCTGAATATAAGGAAAGAAATGTGAAAACACTTGGTGGAGAGCACTCAAAATCCATGGAAAGGGAGAGGCAGGTGAATAACATAATAACAAAGGAATTCGGAAGAACTAAAAAGAATGTGGAAAAGTTCTGATTTGAAATCTGAGAAAGAGTGAATATCTTACCTTAAGAAGGTAATTAAGAAAGCTGCTACTTTCTATAAGTACACAAGGAAAAACTTTCTTTTTGTGGGAGGAAGACAGTGGATATTAGGAGACCAACATGGCACTTCCTGGTTTTCAAAGCATTAAAAAAGCCCAACCAGCAAAAATGTAGGTCAAGTTGCTAAGAATATACTAAAAAGTACAACATAAATATGCAGGCATGAAACCAGACCTTCAAAAGCATGTAGCTACTATAGGATGGTTAGGGTAACAAGAAATTATTCTGTATATACTTCATATCAAATATGAAGGAAAGTTCCAGCTTGCCAGCCAGTGAAGAAGTATGGCCACTGATAACGGGAATCATGCAAAATTGTTCAATGCTTCTTCTGCCTCAATCATCATCAAAAAGACCAGCTGTAAAGCAGGCCATTATTATAATTAATACTTATGATTAAAGGGATAAACTTCAGTGTTGAATACAGAAGAAAAGCTGTAGAATTGTCAGATGAGTTAAATTGTCAGATGGGCTAGTCTGATGTACTATACCCTTGGGTACTAGTGGTCAAAGAGTCAAGTTTTCTTTGTGAACATGTGAAAAATGGTTGAAGTACCAGTAGACTCGGCTAAAATCAGCCTTTAGGAAAAGAATAAAAGGCAAAGACATGAAATTATAAATCCATTTGTGAAACTTCAGTTCCTGGTTGAAATGTTGGGAAAAGTTTTAAAGTGTTTACTTGCAAAAATTTATAAATATAAAACAATTCATAAAAAATGGGCCTTATATAAGCAAACTGATTCCCTCTACACTAAGTTTACATGCTTTGTGGATAACAAAACCCAGTAGCATGTCATGCTCCTTCAGTTCACTAATGTTTCTTCAATTTTTTGTGAAAGTCCAGTAAGTGGTCTACATAGAAACTATAGGAGTATATTATCAGATGAGTAAAACTTTATTGAAAACTATATTCATGCATTAGTTATCAGTGGTTTTGCTACCAGAGTGGATGTATGTATTGTACAGATTTTGAAAGAAATCTACTTCCCATTCAATCCCACTAAATTTTTTCAACAATCTAAATGGCAGACAGCAAAGTAAGCTTTTTGATGACAAGACAAAAAAAGTACATTGAAGAACAGGATTAGAAGTCTTCATGAATTTCAACCAATTGAAGGTAGAGCTTGATATAACAAATGTAATCTGATCACAAGAGAAGATACGATACAAAAAATCATGAGATAAATCGCAACAAATTCCAGAATTTTGTTTTAAAACAAATAGTTTGCTGGGATACATAAAAAAGAATGTATCCAGTCAGAAGCATAAAATCATCCTTCCAATCTCATTTTACTGGAGTAAAGCTGCTTTGGAGTGCTTCGCATTGTGCAGTGAGGTGCATTCAAGAAAATTGTAGGCCAAATGAGAGTCCATGTGAGCATGTTAGAAATGACAAACAGCTCAAAAGCATGACCTTTTGACGTGAGCAAAATAAATGGGCCTGTAAAACCTACATAAGGAAAATTTGAATAGAAACGTGATAGCAATCATAAAATTAAAAAGTGCTTTTGCAAAAGTCATCAGTTTGCTCTGTTTGTAGTAGACCGGGAAGAAGTAATGCATTTAAACTGCAGTGAAATATTAGACAATATGGAAATCCGTCTAATGGGTAGTATAACATCAGAATGGAAAGATTCCCCCAAGAAAGTAAGGAATCATTGGACTTCTTTAAGATACATGGGTGAGAAAACAATATAGTGTATTACATATCTTTTGCTGGGATAAGAATGAAACAGATTATAGTTAGTATTTTGTTCTAGTGTTGTGATTATATAATTTATAGTGCATAAATTCTGTTTATAACACTGAAGGAGGTCCAAAAGCTTATGTTTGTGTAATGAGTTGGATTGTCTGGAAACTTGATTTGCCTTATGGTAAAGGTCTAAAGTTCCTTGGTGTGTGATAACCATGCTCTGATTTTGGAACCTAGTGCTTCTATCCAAATCTGTGTCTCTATTTCTCCATCAAAACACATTTCTGCATCAGTGGTATAAAAGAGAGGTGAGCCCCAGGCTTGCAGCAAAGAGGAAGAGGATAAAAGTGTTAACACTAGCAGGAAGAGACAAACACATTCTTCCTGCACACCATAAATGCACATGGTTGAACTTAGAGAGGGACAGATACTAAGGCCTACCCTTCCAAATAGAGCAGTAGAGCTTTTGGCACATTCAATCTGAATTCACCTCTTTAATCTTTCTCATGAGAAAACCATAATGAGGAAAATGAGGCATTTTATACTTCCCTGAGTCTTTTTGTCTGTAGGCAAATGTGAAAAGTCCTCACTCTATTATTTCAACACTGACTTTTAAACAGATAACCCATTTCAAGTCTCACTTCCTTGCCTGCATCTCCTTTCCAAAGGGGACCAAGCCTATGCACCAAGTGAAATCTTGTGATAACTTTTGTTTCGCTAAACAGCTAAATTTGTCAATGTACTGCAGGTCACATCTGGTCACTTGTAGTTTTCAGATACAAGCACAGAAAAAAACCATGCAGATTATAGCTACTCAACTGTAGCTGAGCTGTATGTGGGGAAACAACAAAAGCAATTTGAAAAGGACTGCTGAAGACCTCAGCATATGAGCACTATTGCAGTGCTGTGAGAAAAAAAAAATCTCAGATGTATTTAAAAAAAATGAAAAACGAACATTGATGTGTAAAATACCTCTGCATAAAACATTGATTAGAATGTTCCATATTTAAACATAAGTGGGAAGGATGCAAGAAAAGCTACACAATTTATTCAACAACTATTCAACGTGAAGAAAGCACGCTGTCGGCACAGGCTTAAAGAGCTCCATCTGTTTCATTTAGAAGAAACAAAACCAAAAAGTGACTTGATTACAGTGTGTAAGTATCTTTACAAAGAGAAAATACTTGAGTAGCAAGAGCTTCTTCATTTTGTGTAGAAAAGGTAATGAGATGCAATAGCTCAAAGTTGAAGACAAAAATGTAAGTAAAATATTTAATATAAACTTCTAAATCTGCTGGTGATTACTACTAGAAAAAAATGCCAGTGAAATTCTGTCTTCTTTTCATACATTCAAATCAGGATTGAATGCTTTTGGATTCATTGTGTGTTTTAATCAAAACTAGAGTAATTAGGTTCAGTACAAGGTGGTTGATGGCCAACATTAGCTTCCTTCTGGTACACAGACCTAATATAGAGCATATAACCAGCAATCTATGGACTGTTAGAAGACTTTCAGAATAAATACACTCATCCTGTAGCCCTCTCTGTGTCTTTCCTGGGAAAACTTCAAAACAATTTAGTGAGACAGGTATATTTCTGTGACAGTAATAGCCCACCCTGGGGCACCCAGGATCTGCAGCACTGTTGTCATCATGTGAAATGTGTATGCCATGTTCTTGGAGGTTTTGGAGGTTACTGGGACAACTAGGTGCAAGGTATTGCTCTATTGTTACCAGAGCAAATAGCCAATGCTATTCCATTTCTTGCCTGGCTACCAATGTGACGAGGGAAAACATCTTTTTATGAAAGTTGTGTAAACAGCTTTAAAAAACATTCTGCATTTAGCACATTCCCCCTATTGCCTCAAGCCTCCTCAGTAGTCTCTGGTGAGACTACTCTAGTGAGTAGTCTCAACTCACTGTTTAGGTGAAGAGAGTCAAGCTGTGGTGTAATGTTCCCACTATCACCACTGCTGCCCTGAGGCCCAGAACACAGGCATTGATTGCTAGCCACTGCTCAGGTGTCAAACTAAGAGCAAGGGCCTCAGGATTTGTCTAGTGGCCAGGCTGCTGTCAGATCCATACAATCACAGGATGGTTTGGTTTGGAAATGACCTTACAGATCATCTAGTGCCAACCCCCTGTCATGGGCAGGGACACTTTCCATCAGACCAAGTTGCATAATGCCCCACCCAAACTGGTCCTGAACACTGCTAAGGACAGGGGCATCCAGAGAAAACAAAGGAAAAAAAGTCATGATGAAGATGAAAGCTAAATAGTAAAGAACAAGAGTAGTCAGCAAGTTACTAAAGATTGCACCAAATAAGACTCCTATTTAGTGTGATATTAGCAAAACTGATAGTCACACCTTTTATAGTATGGCTCTATCAAAGCAAAGGATGTCAAAAGATAATTGCTTCATTGTCTAAAAAGACAATCCAGTATATACTGGTAAATATAATTTAGTATCAAAAATTCCAGTATTATGTTATTGCAAAGGCAGTGTTGAGCAACAGACTTTTTCCAACATCAATGATTCGGTGGATTTTTTTCAGAAGCGGAACCATATACTAGGGAAAAAACTAAACAAACCCTAAATAAAAGCATTCTTATCTAAGATGCCACTTCTGTTTCTCAAATTCATTAACATCTGAAAGGGATGAAAAATATGCACTGGAGAAGTTGCGTGAAGGTTGATTTTTTTTTAATCTATGAATTTATTCATTGATTGCTCAGGTCATAACAGAAAATTAAGTCGTAACAGGTTTCTTGAGGCAATTATAACAAAAATTTTGACTGAAATTCTGTCTTGATATCCATATGTTATTTTTTAGATGTACTCAGATGTAAAAAGTTAAAGCAGTGTTCACTCTGCTGGCATATTACTATTTATTTTATGGTGTCGCCAATGACATTAACAGAAAAAATATGGAGTTAAGGAAAAATGAGGTTTATTTTCCACAGTAACTAAGGAAGACTAAAAATTTCAGCCACATGTTCCAGTGTCTTCTGTGTGTGTTTTAATCACTGTATGAAATTTTCTAGACATGATCGTTTTTCCTTTTTTATTTGATAAGAGCCTCCTAGCAACTGACAACATTTTTAAAAATTTAAAACAAGCCTATTCATATAAAATTATTATCTTCCAATTTATCTAAAAATAATTAAATACATAGTCGCACCCAGAAAGATATTAACAGATGTTCTATGTATGTTATGTTATGCATGACAGTTGGAATCACTACTAAAAAACTTGCCATTATATCTGAAATAATGGGGATAAACTGGAATACAAAAATAATCTCATAATACCTTCAGAAAAGCAAAGATAAAGAAAATTTCATAGAAGCTAATTAAAGTTTTGATTAAAGAATTAGCTTATCTTTTGTCAGGTGGTTCCAACTATTATTATTCATCCTCTTATTTAAACCAATCATGCTTAGTATTTGCAGGTGGAATACTATTGGAGAAACGTGCCATTTGATTTCTCACATAAAAAACTGAAAAACTTTGCTTATATTTAAAATGACTGGAAAAACCCAAATGATTTGCTTTTCTTTCGTGCAATTCATTACCTTTTATGTATTATTTTATCAATTCTTTTACGAAATGTAGTTTGCAGCATGGTGGAACTTAAACAGATTTTTCTGCACTCTACTGATTTTTTTTTTTTCCATTCAAGTGTTCTAAACTGAATTCTTTCCAAGGAAAGCAGGTATACTTGACATCTCAATAAATATTCTCTATTAACTGAGAAATACATAGTGAATACATTTCCATGTATGCATAAATGTTGTTTATTTTCCAGCATGTTAGGTTTGCACACCCCACTGTGGGAAGCCTGCCCTCAGCAGCCTGCCATTTACAGTGTTTGTGGCAACCAGCTGTCCAATTTGCGCTGCTCCTGCTGAACAGTGGAAAGGAAGTCATCCCTTCACTCCTCCATGGCCTTCTATGGGTCAGAGCTCTGGTGGCCAGGAGCCCAAAGAGCCATCCCTCTCTCCAGGCTTTTTTTTGGTTTGAAAAACCTCAGCGCTTTGACCAGATCTCAGACAGAGGGATGTTGTTTAAATGAACTCAGTCATTAGGGGACATCACAGAAAAGACCTGGCTTTTAAGCTGCCTCTGTGATGGCCATAAGGGCTGACTGATGTGGAACAATAATCTGATGCATGAGATGCAAGCGAGACTGAGTTTCTGTGGTTGACTCTAAGGGTGGGTGAGCATCCATAGATTGCAGAATCAATTAGGTTGGAACTGACCTCCAAGATCATCAAGTCCAGCCTTTGACCAATCACTGCCATTTCAACTAAACCATGGCACTAAGGGTCATGTTTGGTCATTTCTCGAACATCTCCAGTGTTCATGACACCACCACCTCACTGTCAGCCCATTCCAATGCTTGACAACCCTTTCCATTAAGAAATTCTTCCTGATGTCCAACTCTAACTTCCACTGGTGCAGCTGTGTCCTCTTGCCTGTCACTGGCTGTCTGGGAGAACAGGCTAACCCCCACCTTGCCAGAACCTCTTTTTGGGTAGAGGTAGATCTCTCAGGCCAGGTTTTTTCCTTTGAATTGTTTGGGACAGTACTTTTTATGATTAACAAGGAAATGAGGATGTAGTGACTCAATAATTTTGTACTGTGCAGTTGTCCTGACAGTAACTGAAAGCATCTACGTTAGGCAAAATGTGCCTAAAAAAGACCAGATTTTGCAGGCTTACTTAAAACAAAGATTAGAATATTACAGGAAAAAAATTTTAAAGCCCTGAGAAAAATATTATCTTATCTTGTGATGGCTGGAGCTGAGCTGCAATACCTTGAAGGTTCTTTGTATAATTTTGGGCTTCAAATGGTTTCTCATCCAAAACCACTGAATTACAAAGTTCTTTAGTTCCAATTACTTATATTACCACAGAGAATCCACTCAATTAATGACAATGGTCAGTAACCACACCTCATAAAATTGTCTTCTCCTTAAGTATTCTTGATGAATTGAATGCCCTCCCATTGATGTTTTAATTCTAGGTGTCTTATTACCCAATGGACTAAAGGTGTACCACTGTTTAGTATTAAAATTCCCTATTTTGCCTATCTTCAGGTTTGGATATGTTGAGCAAGACATTTTAATTTTTGAGGCTGGACAGTTTAACAGACTTGGACTGCCTTTAGCTATCTCAACTGCCAAATATTCTCAAAACCCCTCTAATGGCAAAATCAAATAAAACACTGTGAAGGAAGGAGGTAGTAGCAGTTTTGTCATCCGTCCATTTGTCCAGTAACTCTTACTACGGGATAATTACTTAATCCTGTATATGCAAATTACTTCAGGCGAGCATTTAAGACCAAGCTTTGATTGTAGAGAAAGTTCTTTCTCAGGAGCTTCCTGTCTTAAACAGAGTAAAGGAAATTCTATGCAGCAAGTTCCAAAGGCTGCCATAATTCTGGTGTTCACCCTTTCAGCAACAAACAATTCAGCTGGCAGCAGAATCTGCAAGAGCGCTCCCTGTTCCTCTCAAAACCCTCTCAGATGTTTTGGATGTTCCTGTCCTACTGGCTTTCCTCAGCAGGAGAGAGTTGCTTTCACCATCCAGCCCTGCTCCCTGTTGCAATGTGGCATGCCTCTTTCCAGTTCTGCTCACAGGGAAGGACAAAGATCTACCACCCGTGGAGCCCCACAGCCTGGTTCAAGGGGGATTCATCCAAAGCCACTCAAGGATGCCCTTCTGTCCCATGCTGCCTTTCCATCAGAGTTTTAGCACATGAGGCATGTGATCCCAAGCAGAATTGATGCCACCATGTACAGATAGTAAACAGGAAAAGAAGCAAACAACTGGCTTAAGACAATTTTGTACCTGACCAGCTAAGATGATAAAGGTAAACTTTTTTTTGAAATTGCTTTTAATATGATAGGGAAACAAAAGTGTGTTTCAAAGAAAATAAAAGGTAAAAATCAGTCTTATCCATTTAGTGAACTTATTCAAGTTCCTTGATCAAATCTCATCAGAAGTCTACAAGGTGTGATTGACAAGATGTTAGCAGACCTGTTCATGAGCTTTTTAACATGTGCCTTCATCAGAGTTAATTGTTATCTGCTCATTGCTCTGTTTATGGTGCTTTTCTACATTAACTATGGAATTTCTACACTGCTTAAATATTAAGTGGATAAAATTTTTTTATATATACACACGTTTCCTTTAGCCCTTAAATAGCTTCTGAGTGTATCACTTGTACTATAGCAACATCTTTGCTTGCCATTTATACAAATTTTCAAACTCGGAAGAACATGGAACATTCTTTTGCCACGGTTTGCCTTTTGTAGAAGATAGAAGCCGAAATATCCAGTATTTTGAATCAGACTCTTTCTAGAGAGGCTGAAGCAGTTGTTGGAAGGCTTGGAGAGAGCAGATCTAAAGAGATCCATGGTGACTGACTGTGAATTAATTGCACAAAAAGCATGAGCACATGTGTGTTGTGTATATTTTGAATCCTTGGTTTTTGTATTATTTTATTATTGACAGTTTCATTGTTATTTGGTATGTTCCTATGTATCCCTATGTTCTTCTCCTGTTGGTTTACCCCTTTGTTTGCCCGAGTTGCCTTCTATGGTGTTCCCCACCCTTTATTCCTGCCCCTTTCCCTGTCTGTCATGGTGTCCCTGCCCCTTGTTCCAGTACCTTCCTTGTCAGTCCCTCTTTGGGCCAGTCCCTGATGGATCCTCCCCTTTGGAAATCCCCTAATCCTCGATGCCCCATTGGCCCAGGTGACCCATGTCCCTCCCGTGTGCTCCCTCATTGCTGAATGTACTGCCAACCCTGCCTTGTGCTCCTCCCTCCTCCCTCCCTCCGTGGTTGATCGTTTGTATCCACCCTGAGACCGCCCTCTGTAAAAACCCCTGCACACCCTGTCCAGGGTCTCGGGTCCCTGACCCTCTGAGGGTTTGGGATGCTTTTGGAACCATGAAGGCCCCTCCCTGATTCTTGCTCCAGTCCTCAACACTGATTACAGCTGGTGCTGGAGAGATCAACCCTGCTGCTGGGGACTCCAGCAGCCCTTGCTAAACCACTGCCCCAACCCAGCGTGGGCAGGGAGCGGCCAAAACAGCGCGGACTGGGAAGGGCTGGCTGGCAGATTTACTTCGGCACCATGTCAAGCACTGACGACAATATTCTGTGTAATCAGAAGGATCCTTGTCCCTGCTTCTAATTCCAGTCAGTAGGCTCACTTATTTGTTTTCCTGTGGGAGCTGTCCTGTCTCACAAAAGAAAGCCAATATGAAGTGAGATCAATAGCACATTCTTGATGGAAAGCTCCTCATGTAGGAAATGCAGGAGAAAATTAAGCTTTTTTAATATTAGCCTATTATGCAGTCATGTGAACTTCTATAAATTCAATATAGGCTTCAAGGTATCCATTAAAATCAACTTATAACTCACTTGTAATCTTTTTACTGTAGACAGATACTGAATCCTTCTTGTCTTGGAATGAACAAGGATGTTACTGGCAAACTGTTTGCATCAGTATGAATATAGGATAAAAAGGTCCTCCTAAGGAGCACATACTCTGTCCCAGGCTTCCTTAGTGCACACACACATTAATTTGTATATCTGGTTCTATAATGTGGACTCTATCACATCCCAAAACAGTGTTGCTGTATTTTCAAATGAACAGCTTTCCCTGCATTACCGAGTTTAAACAGACTGTTAACAACTTACTGCAGAAAAGTTAGACATTTTCCATTTTGATTCTAACAGTACAAGAGAAAGTTTTAAAAGCTTCTTATTTTAAATTTTTTCATTAAACTTCTATCTATAGTAACAAATACTTTGTAATCACCCCTGTCATTTTCAAAATTGATGCTAAATAGATACACTGTGCAAACTCATGATAGCAAAGCTAGTTACCAAAATAAAAAGGAGAATAAAATCTAACAGGAAATATATCCCATTTCAATTTTGTAATGCTGAATAATATAAGAATATGTTTGCGTGAATCATGAAAACTAACAGATGTCAGTGGCAATTGTTACAATTATTACTTTCACAGATTCTAAATGTCTGTATATTTTCTTAGATTCCTTATGTCCCATCTTCCTACTTTAAACCATTGACAAAATATGAATGAAGAATTTCTAAACTGAACATGATTGGTGTTACTACTGACCTGAAATGTTCTATTTATGACTAACTTAATTTTGCCTCCTCATCCTTCACTGTTTTACTTACTTCTTTGACTTTTAATTTCTCCATAATAGATCTCCATTTTTTTTCATTTCCTCTCCACTGGTCCCCACACATTTTGAGTCTCTGGACAAATCTGTTTGGCATTTGATTTACAAGGTCCACTAACTGTATGATTTTTTAGACTACCACTGCTTGTCTTCCTGTTGCTACTTATGACTAATGCTGTTCCATTTGCCTCTCTGAAATCAGCAGCTGAAAGTCAGTGTTCAGTGCCTGACATAGTTCTTTAGATGGCATACTTTTGGAGAAAATTTTGTTGATTTCCCATGATGCTGTTAGCTGCTTCTGGCAGAAAATAGAGCCTTGAAGACTATTCCTGATGCAAGAGCTATTTTCTTAAATCAGTTAGACATGCAAATAATTGTGCAACTTACAATCAATATTTCAGAAGGATCTGATGGCACCTTTCTTAAAGAGAACAAAGTGTCATCTTACTAAAATTGTGTTCTTGTTACCATCTCAATCACATATGGCTATGATAAAATCTTTGGAAAAAAAATAGCTCCAGCTACCTGCTCACCTATGTTTCATAGACTAGGTGTTTTTGAACAATTTTTTTCTTTTATGCAAAATACACTTTTGCTTTTGTTGTAGTTTCAATTTTAAAGTAGACAGAAATACCAATTAAGTATAGTGATTTAGGTTTGCTAATTTTAGATTTTTTTGGCCAAACACACTAAATAAATGTGGTGGGTTATTTTTTGCTGTGGGATAGGATTAGGAGAAAAAAACTAAAGCAGGCCTAAACTTGAAAGGATATAAAGAAAAGTTCATTAACAGAACAAACAAAAACAAATAGCAAGAAATCAGAATAAAACTTCCAGAACTATTCTTCCCTCTACACATCTTTTCTCCCTTCAATCGACAATGCACAAAAAACAATACTCAGAAATTACAGTCAGTTCTTCACCTCTAAAATAGTCTTTTTTTTTTGGTTCATTTAGGGAGAAAAGCATATTTGCTAATGCTATGGAGAACTCTCTACAAGAAAAGAAGTTTCTGTAGCATCAATTTTCACAAATAATGGCTGCCTGAGATTTGTATTTGTGAAGTTCTTCTCATCTTTTACAGCTCTTCCCACAACTGTGCTTCAGGTCTATGTCAACTCATTGGGGTGTTATTTTTTAAGGATGAGCCATTCTAGCACAAAAATAAAAATTCCTTTTATCTATCTCTGAGAACAGAAGTCTTCCCCTTTTATCCCCAGGGCAAGGTTTACTTATCAACTTCTGACACTGGTGTCTCTGCTAATAATTGTGGTTAGAACACTACATCCCCCAAAGCATTCCATGAATTTACAGGAGAAAAACCAAAGTCTGATATATCAAGTATATCTTTACCATTCACAAAAGAATTTCACAGCCCAAGCTTAAGGCAACTTTTTGATCCCTTCCATCTAGAATTTTATTCTGACTTTGCTGACCTCAAAGTCTCACGTTATCTCTTCATAGTTTCACCTTTTCCTTCTTCTTGGTTCAGGAGAGAATTTGTGTTCATTGGGTCCTTTGTTCTTAAGTTGTATTAATTGAAACAGTTTTTACAGAGTCCTGCACCAGCTGAATAGTTAACTTGGTCTACGATTTGCACCAGGAACATGGCTCACTCTGCTTCTCTCTGCTGGCCGCGTGCACTCTGCCTGCGCCATGTGAGCTGTGAGCCATGTTGGTTGTTTTTGGTCTTGCGGCTGCCCTCAGCACAGACCACGGAGGCCATGAGGATTGATTCTCGCGGCACATCTGCTCCCAGTGCTGACACAGCCTCTGGCTGGTGTGGCCTGGTGGCTTTGCTGGAACAAAAGACCGGCCGGCTCCACTGGGAGAGGCTGGGCGCTGCCGGGACAGGGCTGTGCGGGCTCCCTGGCGAGGGCCCAGCAGCGCTCACTGCCCTCCAGGAACGGGGAATGCCGGCCGGGCTGAGGGGCGCTGGGCCGGGCCCAGCCACGAGGGCCGAGACGGGCCGCACTACAGCCCACTCACTGCCTTCCAGAAGGCTGGAAGTGAAAACAGCTACTCCCAGGACTCCCTGCCCTTAAACGTGTATTTGCAAAGGCGTATCCACCCTTTTCATTGGTTTAATCCTGTGTCAATATCAGAAATTGGCCACTCAGGGCCAATGCATGACAGCTTTCCATACACACACTGCTTTAATTTTTATCATATTAGGAGGGAAATTAAAACAGATTATCAGTCGCACAGGACCCTGAGTTGATTTTGTTTTTATTAATGCTAAAACATTGAACAAAGTGCAGTTAATTTCAGAAAAGAAAATAAATAGTTTAACTATTTCATTGAATTACATAACTATTTAATTCTTTTCCAAGTTAAGAGAAATCTTACCAGTGAATCCTGGAGGACAAGCACAGCTGTAGTCTGCAACGAGGTCTAAACAAGTTGAATTGCTTTTACAGAAGCCGTAAGTGCACTCATCAAAGTTGATTTCACAGTTCAGGCCTTCAAATCCTTGGAAATAAAACCAAAGAGCTATGCATTATTCAGCTATTTCTGTGCCTTATTTTTCTAAAGCAATATCTTTACGTCCCTTGTTTTCAATTTACTCTTGTGAAAAATGAGCTTGAATCCTTATGGAAAGATCATTCTAAAAGTTTTTTCTGCTCTGTCATTAACAGAAAAATACATTTTTTCTGTCAAATATACTTTAAAAAGAGTAAATAAATGAAAGCACAAATTTAGGATTCAGTATGTTCATTAATCCAGTTCAACTTTTAGTTGAGCAAGGACTTAAGAATTTATGTATCTGCTGCCATTTTGACAGCACTGCAGATGAAGTGAAGCTGGGATTGGGACATCTGCTGTCAAAATAAAAATCAACTCTTAAAATCTCTCTTAAAATCAGTTCTCAAATAGTTGCTTTTCTACTTTTTCTTTATTTTACAGAACCCCAGAATTATCAAGGTTGCAAGAGGCTATCCAGATTATCCAGTCTACAATGCAGCATCATCACAATCACCCCTGAATCATTCTCCCAAGTGACACATTCAGACACCTCTCAAACACTTCCAGAGATGGTGACTTCACTACCTCGCTAAGCAATTATTCCAATGTCTATCCACTCTTTCACTGATTTTCTTCTTAGCTATTAATATGTAATCTGAACTTTCCCTGACTGAATATAGGGCCATTTTTTCTCATCCTTTCACTAGAGATATGGCAGAAGAGACAGACCCCCATCTCAATAAAACCTCCTTTCAGGAAGTTGTAGAGAGCAGTGAGAGTCCCCTGAGCCTCCTCTTCTCCAGACTACACAACCCCAGTTTCTTGTGTCATAACAAATTTAAGCAAACTCAGAGTCCAACGGTGGGTTTTTGTAGTTGAAATTGCTAGAAAATCTCCTCTCCAATATCTGACATTTCATGCTCTAGTAAATGTATTCTAATTCATGGTCATGCTACAAAATGAGTGTCATTAGTGCTGTCACAGGCCATGGCTGGAGGAAGACCATGACTAATGCTAAGCTATCGGTACACTCAGTGCAAGCCATATTCCTATAATTTCTCAAACTGACCATGGAACCAATTTCCACTGATCCTTAAGTCATAAAACTTTAGAATTACCCTTAATTCATTAATAATGTATAAAATAACAGTTCTTATTTGCATTTAAAATTTAATCAGACCCATGTCTCACAGGTAACATGTAAGCCACAAAATTAGGAATGTGGATGCCAAGATTTATTTTTGTATAAGCTGGTCAGGCAGACTTAAACAGCAAAATGATCTTTTCCAAGGTTAATTTCCAGCTACTTTCCAATATCTGTTTTGTCTTCTAATTTAAGATAACTAATGACAGAGGCTGTACTTATGAGAGTTTTTTGTGGTAATTTCATGTCTTGTGATGAGTTTCTGAAGTTATCACCACTGGAATGCCTGTATTAATATATACATAACTGAAATATTATCAGCTATGAAATCAGCTACCATGAGTCCATATTTAGAAAACAGTAGAATTTGAAGATTAAAATAAAAGCAAAATTAAAACATAGAATGTACCAAGTTATAAATTACAACCTTGGTTTTATTTTTAACTAAAAATCCATTTAAAATATTCATAAGAAACCCATTTTTGAAAGCATTTCAGAAAGAAATTGTAATTTTAAATGTTTTTAAATATTTTCATTTTTCTTTTACTAATTTTTTTACTGAAATCACTAATTTTTTTATGTAGTACTGATAAAAATGAGCAGTGAACAGACGACAGGTGCTGAAAATCATATTATTTTTGTCTGGGAGAGTTCTAATAGATTTTTTTAGTGATGCCCTGTTAAAGTCATTACAACCATTGTACAATCAACCAGAAATCTGCACATTATTAATGAAGGTAAAAATACTTTTTGTAAGCTTATTGATATTTTCCATGGAATTCATGTAGTGCTCATTTGTGTTTTCTCCACTGCTTCAAACTTAGCTAAAATCATTATGTTCTGTCTGAAAGCATTTACAAGTATATCTGTCTCCAATCTTAGTTTGTCTCCAATCTTAATGATCATGGTTGTTTTGGTAGAAACATTAACTTGGTGGACAAAGATGCCAACAAATCTTTGGAAAGGAACGAACAACTTTCATAGAAAGGATGTTTTAACAATGACTTTGAAGCTTGTCAAGAAGATGTTTTGCAAACTGTGGGCAGTTTTCAAAATTGTCAAAGATAATAAAAATAAATTATTTTGAACAACTTACCTTCAGGGCAAAAGCAATCATAGCTGTTGACATCATTCTGACAAACAGCACCATTCAAACAGGGAGCTGAATCACACTCATTCATTTCTGCTTCACAGTACCGGCCTGAGAAACCTGCAAATGAAGTAAGATAAGCTTTGATTTTCTTTGTCATTATGTATGCTATTAGCATGGAACTTGTATTTCAAATGGTCTTCTTTAACTAAAACCCAGATGTCTTGTGATCCATATTCTCCTGGAAAAGGAAACCTTAGGTCAGAGTTTTTGTATTTTATTTACAGTTAAATTTTATTCATTTCTTATTCGATATTATAAATACATCTTTATTGATGGAATAAAGCAATAAATGAACCTTAAATATTAACTAGTTCCAAGCCCTCTGCCAGGGGCAGGAGCACTTTCCACTAAACCAGGTTACGCAATACCTTTTTTTAAATTTTGTCACATCGCTATGAGAGAGAGTACATCAGTTATATTTTATCCACTGTGTTGTTCTTATTGCTGTGGAGAGTAATGAAATAAAGAGTACAAACATACTGAGACATAAAAGATGTGTTGTATGAGTCAGGTCTCAGGACATGCAGCATGCACAGCTTAGTTATGGTACATAAGGCTGTTGGGCTTGCTTGTAAAAGAGGGAAAGTGCACATTATTAAGACAAAAAATCTGAAGTCTAATTATACTTGCATAAAAAAAGAGTAGCTCAGTTTTCCCATTTCTTACAGAAATGGGTACTTTGAAACGCTGTACAGGACACAGGGGATGCAGCACCAGCAGTGGGGGCTGCAAAGGGCTCCTGTCAGAAGAGGAACACAGCGACAGAAATTGTTTAGTAGATCTACAAAGCAAAAAAATATGAAATCAGCTTTCATTGTGGGGAAACAGGGCAGAGTTACTCACTTTCCCCTGAGTTACATGTACTAGACAAAGACAGGATGAATTGGTGTTTTTATAAATAGCCACCAAAGCGTCAAGATTTAATCTGAAGTATAATGAAGAAATATTCTAAAGGGCATCTAATGTAAATCAAGACCTATGTATTTTAATTTGCTTTGATGATACTCAATATCAAAGAAACTTTGAGGGGGGTTAGAAAATTACTGACAGGAATGAAATGAGCTCACACTTTATACACCTAAAATATAAAATTCAGAGAAGAAGAAATTAGTAAAGAGCTGTTTTGCATGTGAGTATTAACTGCCAGATAAATTCCATTTGCCTGTATTTTAGAGCATTATAACCTCTATGGTTAGAAATGGTTAGGCATAGATTACAACCTATTTTAATTTACGCGTTACAGTTGATTTTTTAAAGTTTTACACAGGTTACAATTGTTTTCTTAAAGTTATGTTCTTTTGAAAATGTTAGCTTCTAACACCAATAATTGAGAACTAGATACTTAGTTGAAAACTAATTCAGATTGGAAACTTAACTATCTGCAATCTGGCCCAAATAAGGTTTGGCACTTTTTTTCATTAAAAGGACAGAAAATTAACAAATACAGAAGGACAGCACCTCATTCTTAAAAACTGAAAAAAACACCAGCTTTTTCAAGCAGTTGGTTTGAGTTTTTTAGCATTTGTGCCAATTCATAAATTATTTTCAAAATTTTGAATTTTTGTTTTTGAAAACAACACCGTGTAGTGAGCTTCTTAAAGGAGCTACTGGGAAGTATATTAGGTAATTTTTGAAATAAATATAATTTTATAGGTCTTGCTGATAGTGCCAAAATGTTTTAGGAATATTTTGCTGCCACTTCAGGATCAGAAAAATCCCCACATTTTTGTCCTGCTGTGTGAAACAGTCTGAAATCTGAGAAGAATCCTGAGCTCCCAGCTCCCATCATGTCTGGTAGTGGTGCTGCAACCCCTCCCTGTGAGGAGTCCTGGTGGGGTCACACTTCCTCGGGAGCGATGTCAATATCCAGCAATTGCACCTGACACCCTGAGGATTTGTGTCACAGCAAGACTAGCAGGCAAGGGGAAATACCATAGGGGCAAATACGAAGCTGCAGGTAGCAGAAGCGAATTTATAAAGGTTTTTTTACTTAGTTTGTTTCACTGCTGTTTTATAAACTTCTGGATTGGAAGGGAAGAAATTAAAGGCATAACTGGAATCTGTCTTTAATAGAATATGGTGCATGTAGCATGAATTATCCACTCTGAAAGAGCTGAAGGAAAACATACTGATAGAATTTTATTTCTTCTTGTCACATATTTAACAGAATATACCCTGCATACAGAAAACAATTTAAAGATAGTTTGTATTTATCTTAAATTGTTTCTGCTGAAGTAGAATTATTCTTATATAATGTAATGAAATATAATGTAATAAATTATAGTGTAATGTAATATAAAAATATAATAAAGATATAATAAAGATATAATAAATATATAATATAATAATATCATATCATATAATCTCATCTTGAATATGTTTATTTCTTGCTGATCAACATACCAAAAAATGACACTTCTTTCACAAACATTAAATAACTCACTTATTAGGCTGAAAGAACATGAGGAAAAATGAGCTTAATTGGTAGTATTTTTAAATCAAGGATGACTTGAGGAATGCTTTTAGCTACACTATAATCCATGTATCCATACTTAATTACTTGTGATACAATAACATTAACATAGACAACAAAATAGAATAAATTAGTGTCCTAGGGTGATGTTTGTATCCCCATTTTTGTGTTCTGCTATGTTGGATGTTATTTTCTGTGCCTTCGAGACTGGCTCTGAAGGACAAATGTTTTGTTTTGGTTCTGTTCTCAGCCCGCTCCCCCCACGGCCGGCGGGACACAGAGACGGGGCAGTACAGAGTGTGGCTTTTGGTTTTTGCTGGGATCTTTTTGCTTGGCTCTAGCTCTGGCTTCTACTTTTGCTCCTGCTCCTGCTTTGCTTTACTCTTGTTTTTTGTGTTTNAATCTCTCCTTTTTTTCTCCCTTCCTTTTTTTTTTTTTTTTTTTTTTTTTTTTTTTTTTTTTTTTTTTTTTTTTTTTTTTTTTTTTCCCTTTTACCTTTCATGTAACTACTGGAACTGTTCCGGACTGGGACCTGAGAACACCGTGTGTCCTGCAGCAGCATCCCCAGCGCCAGAGGGAGTGACAACAGAGCGACCGCTCCCAAGAGAGACTTGCTGAATTTGTCATCTTTTTTTCAGAACGGTGAAAGAGTGTTGTCATCTGGTATTGTTCATTTTGTGTGCTGGGGGTGCAGTGCCTGCTAATAAACAGATTCTTTCCACTTCTTTCTGAGGAATCATTCCCGAATCGGCTGGGGGGAGGGTCCTTGTGGGTTTGCTCTCGGGAGGCTCCCAGATTTGCCCTAAACTAGAACAATTAGTCAATTAAAATATAAATATTTCTGCATTTTTGATACAAGTTAATCAGTTCCATACATTTGAAAATATGAAAATAAATTTCTCTGTGTGAGCACTCCAAATGTTTGTGATCTACCCTCTGATCTCATAAGATGACTTTGTCAGAGCCAACACACTGCTCTATGAACCAGGAAAAAATTCTATTCCTTCATCCATCCAGCTCCTCTCTCCATTAGTCAATGACAAGGGATATCAGAGAGACACCTACTCCTGAATAAGTATCTCCATGCAGTCAAATGGAAAGGCATGTGTCCTGTACATAAATACTTTTAAACAGTTGAGAAAAAAAATGATGGGAATCTTTTATGTAAAAATATACTGATATTATTTGTGGTTTAATCTAAAGTGCACCTTAAAATAATACAAAAATATATAGGATACATATAATATACATGTATAGAATAGTACAGTACTATGATAAAATATGTATTTTATCATATCACAAGTAATTTGAAGTTTATCATAAAATAGTGGGTTTATATTAGTATAAAAATTAGGTAAACAAATTATAATCTCCAAAACTATTTTGATATTGCCTTCACTGTGTGGCAAATAGCTATCATCAGAGCATATAACCTATGATGCAGCTGTTACACAGCTTTCTCTACACTGAAAATTCAAGGGTAAAACACATCTGAAAGATGAATCAGAAGTATTTAATTATCTTGCTTCAATTATTGCAGGGAAAGAATTAATAACTCAGAGTTTCTGGGGTCAGAACTGGAAAAACACAGCATAATTATTTACTAAGGATATAATTTCAATATTTTTTGTCAAAACACACTTACACTGCAGTAAGTATTTTCAGCTTTCAAGCTTTATAGCTCTTTATCTGGACTTCCACCTCAGATGAAGATGAAATCTTTATTTCCCTTGGCACTAGCCATAGTTTCCTTATCTAGTATAAATGTAAGATAAAACATAATAAAAAACCCACAAAATATAATAAGTTTTACTATGAAATAATTTTGTGAAAGTAACATCGTTTGCAGGACTCTTTTACATATATGAAGTTGTTTCAAAAATAGAGTAATTTTCTTAGATTTGTAGATATTCTGTTAAAATATATATGCAGTTATATTACTCATAAACATATTTCATATGTCAAAGCCTCAGCATTATTTTCTTTCCTGTAGCCTAATATTAAGGAGTAAATCATATAAGGAAAAATATTTTCTGTGTGTCACAAATAATTCTAGAAACTCTAGGTCAAATCTAAAAAATTTTTTTTTTCAATAGAAATATGAAATAAATATAAGTTTCTAATACTTGACACATGAGTATTATTATCCCACGTTCTCATTCTTAGCAGAAAATCCTCAATAAAAGAAAAATGAATCTGCATTATGAATATGTCAGAAAAGTGGGACACATCCTCCCTGGATGTTTAAATCCCCAAGGTCTAGTCTTTATTCACTAATGGCAAAAAATCTCTGCTATTAAATTTTATTTTTAATAATAAAATATTTTAAAAAATGAAAAAACATATGTTTAACTTTTGTATGGCTCTATTAGCTTCTACTAAATTTTGCCAATACAAATGTGGTCTACTATCATCTAGGAGTTTGAATTCAGACACTCTGCATCAAAGTAATAATTTTATACAGTGGTAAGACTCCTAGACATTTTTAAAGGATAAAAGCATAAAACTGAAAAATATTTTATGCTACAGTCTTTAAAGTCTCAACTCTTAAAATGTTGAGTTAAGCCAGTCACTAAAGTAGATTATATGTGAATCTCTTGCACACATTTTATGCATTGAAAAATAAGGCACATTGAGAAACAGAACTGTCTACACCCCAAGTAATGATGTGTGAACTCTACTTGTTGAGATCACATTTCTTTTATATCTTTGTTCCAAAGGAAGATGATTACTTTATTAAAAACCTTCTCTGGGGTCAAACAGCAGCTCAGTCCCCACAGCTGGTTGGATTTTAGGCAGAAAAATGTCAGTATTTTCTGTTTCAAATGCATGTTGGCAAAGCAAAAGGAAGTGTCTCATTAGAGAAAAGTTTTTTTCAAGAAGATGTAAGGAAGATGTTTCTGGTTGTTCACTGAACAACCTCCCAGTGGACATGGTAGGTTCACCATTACTGGAGGTTTTAAAGAGACAACTGGATGGGGTGCTAGATACTTTCACCTAGGCTCCCTCTCTAATCAAAGGCTGGACAAAGTGATCTTCTAAGGCCCATTTCCAACTGGGCTGTTCTGTGGTTCCATACAAAAAAAAACCCTAAGCCTGTAAAACTGCCTGGTAGAATGACCAGGGAAATAGAAAGCCTGTCACAGAACAGAGGACTCAAATGCTAGTTTGTCTGGTGTAGCAAAATGCAGGCTGAAAGGAGATATGAGTTTTTCTGTTAACATTGTCAATGAGAAAAATCACCAAAAAATGTGAACAACTATTTAAGTTGAAGAATAAGTATCATGGGTATAAAGTGATATTATCACAAACAAATTTAAATTGCATAGTAGAAAACCTTATCAACAGAGAGATTCTATCAGTACACACATTCATTAGAGGTTGCTATAGAAGTACTCATCATTCTCTTGAACTTCTTAAATTTACATATATGAATTATGATAGCATTTAAAATTAAAGAGAGGATATAAAATTCCTTGCACAAAAATATTCATATGATAACATGCCAGCTTTGTATTAAGAACACATATTAGCCTGAATGTGATTAAAAAAAATTCTCAAAAAATCAAGATTACATTTCTTATTGAACAATCACTGCACCCAATATTTTTTTTAATAAATAAGTCTTCCCAACTGTAGGAGTCCATCAAAAAAGCAGAGAAAGGAGTTATTACCACTTAATCTAAAATTTTAAATTATCCTCTAAACAGAAGATGTACCCAGTATTCTGGAATTTAGTTGACATGTAGGAGTATTAAAGAATATGTATAGAAACATCATAATATAAGCAAAAATAAATTATTCAACTTCAGATTAGAATGTATTTACACAGAGAGGAGCAGAGATGGTACAGGAAATCACACTGGCAATATTAATTCTGTCTTTTCCAGATATTGAAATCATAATCACTATTTTAATATGGTTAGTGGGTATATGCATACTAGGTGCATTCAAGTATTAAGAAGGAAATAATAAAGTCATGCAAGAGATACAATATAGCAAACTGTTATGCTTTTATGAGATTCCACTGACCTAGATTAATCTAGAAGATTTAAAGAACAAATCTCATCTACCAGATGTTTCAGTGTTCTAAATCTGCATATAGATGATTTGTTTTACATCTGGCCATTCAAGTTTAAGTCATACTATCTCCATGTAGGTGAAGAATAGAAGGAGGATATTCATAATTTAGTTATCTTGTCTTCTGCAAACCACCCTGCATTTATAATAGGGTTTTGTCTAATATTTTTATTTTTTGAACCCTCAGTTGTCTGAGCCTAGTATAAATAAAAGCAGAAAACTTCAGAACAAGGAGAGAACAGCCACATTAAAATTATCTTGTACAAGTGTCAGAATTATTTGTAGAGGAGATAAAGCTTTCTTGACAGATCGTTGAAGACTGCTGAACAAATTTCAATAGGAATTAAGAACAAACATACAGCAGAGACTACATGTATCCCATTATTTAAAACAAGACTGACCAAAACAAACCCCAAACCTGTATGATTTGACCTCACAGAGAAAAATAAAGATCAACTTGCAGTTGGGATATGTCACACAAAACATACAGTGGGCCTGAAATCATCCTCTGACAGGATGATTTTATAAAAACCGCAAGCTGAGGCTTGCTGATTTTACTTATGCTACAGCAGGAAGTCTTCCAAGCTTTTATTCAACCTATTCTAATTTTACAATGCCCCAGAGAATTTTTATTTAAAGATGAAAAACATCAGAGTAGTTCCTTCCATTCCTGTAGGAAAAAAAACCAACTTTCCTTTTTTTTTTTTTTTCCCTTTTACCATTAGTATCTGTCTTTTTGAGAGGATTGTAGTCTGAGGCTCCTAAACCTGAAAGTTTACAGATTACAGAGAATCTCATTGCTGCAGACAAATTTATAAAGCTACATTAAAACAAAGGGCCTAGGAAAAGCATCTAGATATCTCCCACAAACAAAAAGCTGCCATGACAGGACAAAGAGCTCTGTTCCAAGAAAGATACTTACCTGTTACCATGGGTAGCACAGGGAAAACTATTGTTTAATTTATATCTCTAGGCCTGAGGAATCTCTGCCTACATTTGGGATTTTCAGGAATTACAGCTTGAGTGAAAAGAACAGCAAGATTTTTAGCTTAAATATAAAATTTATTTTATATTATTAAATAGTTATGAACTTGTGGAAGCAGTTGTAAGAAAATACAACACATTTATATAGTCAAAATTTGCCTTGGTGAAAATGCATTAGAAGCAATATATTTAAAAGGATTTAAGGAGATGTTTTTACTTGTCTTTCTTTCGTTTGGGTTTCTGATTTTCTTTCATATTGGGGTTGTGGGTTTTTGTAGAGATGTCTTAGTCTATTTTTCTAATGGATTTTAAACTGACATCAATATAAAATATTCTTGATCAATTCATTGTAAAAGAAATAGAACGGACAAATGGTATTAGAAATATTATTATTATTGTTGTTGTTATTTTTATTATTATAAATAATCAGGACTCTAATAACCAGATGGGCACTTTTCTGTCAAAGAGACTTAAATTCTCATGCAAGAAACTGACATTCTCATTGCCCAGCAGATGCACAACACGATTGTCGTTTATTTCCAGATAAGAATCTCAGGGGACAAGGAGCATTGTTAATTTCTTTTAAATAATTCAACGAATTAGTCCATTAACGAATTCACATATCCTTAGATTCCTGTTTAAATTAGCTGTCCTTGTAAGCAAACCATTCAGGACAAAATTTTACACTAGTAAAAACCCAAACATAATTTTAAATATAGTCTGAAGATTAAACTTAAATCTAAATGACAAATAATTTATTGCATTTAGCATTTTGAACTAAAGTTGAATTTAAATTTTTGCCTCTTGCTGGCAAATTCTGCATAAATTCTACCATGTAAAGAAGTAATGTATGCTCCCCAATTTTCCATAAGTAATAGATGCAAAGTTGATGAGTATGAATCCCATTGAAACTGGTTAAATTGACATCCCTGAAATATGGTAACCATTCATCAAAATAGAAATTTTTTAGTGTGACTAACAGGGAATAAAAAATCTTAAATCATAAATTCTAGCAGACAGTAGATAATTGGGGATTTGTGTGTGGGTAAACATCTCAAGCAGAAGTCTGCAACTTGCTAGCTGCACCCATCATGTGGCCTTATAAACTTTCATAACACCGTGACCAAATAAAGGTTGCGTGCCTTGAATCTTCCAGTTAAGATGCCATGAGGATATCATCCATTTAATCATATATTTAGACAGACAACTTGGGAGGGGAGTCCAAGCTTTCAGAGAGTTGGTGCTGAACAACAGTGGCTCCTGCAAACAAGTGGTGTTGTAGAGATGAGGGGTGATAAGAAAGAAGTTGAAGATCTTGACTGGAAGAAAGATCCTGAAAGTGTGGCATGAGCCTGGAGATCAGAGATGTGGGGAGTGGAAAAAAAGCCAGGGTATGCACAGGGACTCTGGTTAGTAATTCCCAAGACTGATAACTTTAAGCAGCACCTCTGCTTGAAGCTGTGTGTCTTTCTGCCTGAGCATCATAAAAAATCAAACCATGGCAGATGGTCTGATTCATGGTTTGAACTGAAAGGATGTAAGTGGGGTAATCAACTACAGTAAAGAGCTCTTGTCTGGATTGTTCTTCAATAAACCCTATTATCCAGATTCATTGTGGACAGTCATTTGCATTGTTGCCCATGATTGTGGCTGGATTGGCACCAAATGTCATTTTGAATAGGCTCAAAAAATGTGGCTTTCCTTGACAGAGAATGTTGCTTTACTTACAAAATGAAAAAGGAACATACTAGACAATACACTTATCTTTAGATAAGTGTCTAACAATGACTCATTCTTAGATGTGTCATTAATATACCAAACGTAGTTGGTTTGCAAAGTACTCAGAGATAGTCCAGGTCATTGTTATACATTTCTGGTGCAGAAAGATGCTGTTTTCAAATTGCATGATTAAAATGGGATCTTTAATTAAATAAAAAAAAGATTTGACCTTAGAGCCAAACAATTTGAGTCAGTGCAATTTTTTCTCTTACAGAAGCAGGATAATAAATTTCTCTTCCATCTAGGATTTCAGTGAACTGGTGTGCAACTATGATCAGGATAAACAGATAAAAGAAAAATGAAAAATGAATATCCAAAAATTAAAAAAAAAAATCTAGTAAGTGTCCTCTGAGGGGAGTAGCTGAGTTGTATTTAAAATGGGAAATTAAATAATCATAAGTAAAAAAATTGCTGTTTAGAGTATATTTAAAATGGCTTGAAAATCAGGGCAAGCTAAAGTACAAAAGAAAAAAATACTTCCTCAAAATTTAGTACTGAGGTGGTAAAATGTTGTTATGATCAATTTGAGACAGCTAAACAAGCAAAGAAAATGGTTAATTACTAAAATCCCTTACTAATGAAAAACGTTTTCCCCTCCCATATAAATAAATGAGTAATCTGGTTTTACAGAGCCACTAGGTATGGGCAATGAAGTCGTTACTTTTCACAGCACTCAAAATGTACAGACACCATTTGCTGAAACAGAGGATTTTAACAGTGATGTGACAGTTTAATGCAAGACCATGGAGACCAACTGCTTTCAGTGCTGTTACAAGGTGAGATAACCATGACAAAATGATTTCTGTATGTGTCTATAGGGAACCCATTATGAGTCTATCATTTTGGCACTACAGTGTGAAATTATGTTGAGGAAAAAAAAAGTCATTGAAATTTTTACTGCATGACAATGATGCTCCAGCATGAGTTAATGATATATAGCAACCAAAATAAAGCCTTTTTTTTTTACTGTATACTGAATAAAACTACCTAACCCCGAAGTTTTTATTTACATGTAGTGCAAGAGAACTGGATGTAAAATGAATTAATAGAATTACCTTCAATTAATCTCTACTAAGTGCAAAAATTCTGGGTTTAGGCTGAATCAAGTTGTTTCTTCGCAAATTTACCCACAACATACATTCACCTTGTACAGATAAATTGCACAAACAAAACCAAACAACTAGAAATCGATTTGTGTTCCCATAATTTTAAAAAATAGAGTACATACCCCTCATTTGCTCAAATTTCCGTTTGCTTTCTCCAATCCAATTATTCTTACACATCTCCAACTTGGAGAGAAATAAAGTAAAAATTTAATATTACTTTAAATAAAGCAATATTAAGCTTGCTCTTTCAGGTGTACTAAAATATATATTTACGTATATATTTTCTAATATCTCATTATGTGTCCTTTGTTATCAGTGATTTTCTTTAAAGAACTATTAATTCCTTATTTAAAGACTATGTTCTTTTTTTCTCATAAAAGCCTGAATTACTCTAAGTATGTTTATTCAGCATTATAGGTAGTTAATTTATTAATAGAGATATTTTTTCTAGGACTTTCAATTAAAAAATGTGCTTTATACTACTTCTAAATTGTGAATTTTTCTAATCACTCCTCAGTCTTTTTCCATTTTTCTAGGGTTCATTTTAAATTTTGCCTCTTTGGTCAATTTTTTTTTTCTGCTTTCTTCTCTTTAGTGAAATGCTAGCCTGAATGTCCTTATTTACTGAACAAAAATGAAGAAAACAGTAAGAAGTCTGTCCATTCAAGATAAATTTACACAGCATGAAAACTCCATTTACCATTGTTTCATATCTCTTGTGCCAGGTTGCAAAGTTACTTTCTGACATTGTCCGCAAGGATTCTTTTTTCCACAATATGTATGGGAATATAGCAGAAAGCAATGGAGTTTGAAAAGCCAATACTTCTGTGTTTTCTTAGTTAAGTAGTTAGAAATTTTTCATTTAAAAAGTGAGCTTAATGCTAGTAAAAACATCAAACAAGCATTGTCCTAAAATGCAAGCACTTAAAACAAGCACAATGATATCTCGGAGGTATCCTAAACAATGTGACTCATTCAGGCTTTGGAGGGACCTCCTTGGAAAGTTGAATTTAATTTAATTTTCCAATATCTGTTATATTTTGTTATTGAAACTACCTAGTGGGAAAGCATGGTGTAGTAAATTAAGAAGAAAAACAAAATAATTTGGTAGAGTACCAGAGAGAAAAGGATTGCTTGAATGTTAGAATAAATTTGGGATGTGACACATGAAACTTAGCATATAGTTGTCCACGCACATCCAACAACTAACTTTCACTTTAAGTTTAGCATTGTAGTTGATTTTACAAAAAAAAAATCTGTAGATTAACATAACGTAACGAAAACAAAAACATCTTCAAATTGTAACTGGTTTTGGCCTATCCAAACTGAACATGGATTCCTGTAAGTTGCTTAAGGATTTCTGAACATATCCTATGCAAGTTTTGAATATGATCACACTAATATGCTTCAACTTAAAAATTAAAAACTTGTTGAAGCTCATAACAGATCTGTTTTGGTTTGATTTTGCTAATTTTAAAGTTTTTAATCAAGAATAAAGCAGGTTTAAGCTTAAAAGTAATAAGATTTTATTAACTAACATTAAAAGAAAGAAAAATAATAAGAATGAGGATGAAACTTTTAAAATACTCTTCTTCCCTCCCCACACTTTTTTTTTTTTTTCTCAACTGACAATGTAAGCAAAACAACACTCAGAAATTTCAATCAGTTTTCTACTTTTAAAACAGTCTTTTTTTAGTTCACTTAGGGAGGGAAGTATTTCTCATTCGTTATGGTTAATTTTCTTACAAGAAAACATTATTTTTTTGTAAATCTATTCTTCATGAACAGCAACCGCATGGATTTTTTGCGTTCATGAAACTCCTCCCATGTTCACAGTTGTGTCTCTGGGTCACATCGGTGTATGGGGTCTTATTTTAAAGATAACATGTTCAAAACAAAGGTTCTCTGTAGCAGTGTGTTTTTTAAGTTTTTGGAATTATTATATTGTTATATGGTTCATTTCATGTACCCCTTATGTTCTTTCCCTGTTTAGTTCATCACTCCGGTTACTGTTGTCTGTCAGTCTTAAGTTCTGTAACTCCTAGACCCTGTCTGTCACTCTGAGACCTCGCCTTCAGCCTGGAAAGTTCTGACAGGATCACAGAGCAATTGGACAGAATTCCTGTTCCCNACTCTTTCTACCTGGACTTTCACTCTTTCTTGACTAACTTTGATACTTCATGTGGTTTTTACATATCTGCATTCTAATTTTCTCTCACGGGAGAGAGGATGGAGGCTTTCCAAGTCTTATCTGTGCACTGATGCACTGAAAGAGTTAACAAGAGACAGTGCCCAACCTGGCCAACAGTGCTGGAGCTGTGCCACAGCAGTCCATGCCCAAAGGCAGCCGCTCCCTGGTCTCCTGCAGCCAGGGGGGAAAGTTGGACAGATTCCCAAAATTCCTTTTCCAGCCCTGGGTCTCCTCAGGTGCTCCAGCCTGCCCCATGGTGCTCCCCCCTCTCTGCCAGGCACACAGAGGCAGGCTCAGCTCGGGCAGCAGCAGAGCAGACTCTGTGCCCGCAGCTGTTCCCGAATCAGCCGAGCCCTGCCCGGCCCGCGGGGCCTCCCCTGCCCCAGCCAGCCCAGGGCACAGAGGGCAGAGCTGTGTGCTCTGACAGCCGGGAGCAGAGAGACCTGCCCGGGCTGCTGCCAACGGGGATAACAACTAGAAATGCTTTCCCATTGGAACAATAAAATGCCAGTCTCAAAACCAGCCAGCTCACTTCCCTGGGCTGGTCAAACCAGGACAAGATCTTAGAAAGACAGTAAGTATTTCTTCATGGAAATATTGGGGGAATCAGCTAATGTCAGAAGCACTGTAAGTCACAGAAATGCATAGCTGTCAGGAACTACTCAAGTCATTGAATCAGTTGTCACCTATTTTCTCACTCCTGAAAGCTTCTGACTTTGAAATAAATGCTTCTTTTGGAAGAGATAACATTTTCTTCATATTTCCTTCAGAAATATTTTCAGAACACTGTCATAAAATTAGGAGCCATGACAAAAACGTCAATTGCAGAGGGAAGAGAGGGCAGAAGAATTTAAAGGTCAATAGGCTGGCTAAAATCTTAGATATAGCAACAGAAGAGAATTTATTAGATAAAATTATGTGTGCTACAGAAAAAGGCCAAAAATATTTAATGTTTATGAAAGAACCTGACATAGAAGAAATCTTAAATACAGTTGCTGAATTGAAGTACTTAGATATGTGACCTTTTATTTTCAGTAAAATCTGATAGTTCTCCCCTTCCTACTTTGTGAAGGGGAAATCAGCTGTTTAACTGCAATTAGCAGTCAGTGGAAATCAGGCACTTATGACATTAAGGTGCTTTGAAAACTATCACCTCAAAGGCAGAAAAATGAGAAGTTGAGATTTCATTGAGGCATTTTTCATAAAATAAATTCACATGGTTGGATGTAGCATTAAGACCATAGGAAAAAGCAAGGATTAGCTATTGAGGACAGAGCTGGTGTCTATTATCCACATGCTTTAAAAAATATTATTTTGAGAATTATCACTATGGTGTATTTGAAAATAAATGAAACATAATAAAGCAAACAAAATCTGAGGTCATGTCAGACCTCAACTAGTTCCATCCAAAAGGAAACACAAGATCTGCCAGCAGATAATTTATATATTGAATCTTTCACAGATGGTTTGGTCCATATTCAAGTTCACTTCCTATCACTGATCTTATTAACACCTGTGTGAGAAGAGTCAGTCTGTTATACATATTAAAGTAGAAAAACACTGCATGAGATCCTCAGACCTGCTTCAGCTCCTTTGCACTTCCACAGTCTAACAGGATATAAGAATTTAACTTTGTTTTACAAGGACTTAAACCAAATCCCTTACATCTCTTTGCTGATTTCCATGAGCATTGGTTCAGGCATAAAGTTTATATTTCTTATTCCTAATTTTTTATCCAAAGATGGTGTACTTCAACCTACTTTTCAGATGTATTTCAATAACCTTTTCATGTGAGTGACAAAGTGCTGCCCCACAAAGTGACCTTTATTTCCCATAACACTGCTCAAGAGATAACCACCAGCAGCAGTTGAGATGGGTGCACCAGACTCAGTGTATGTGAGGGAGACAGATAAAACCACAATAGCCAAGAGCTAATCCGAGGCCACTCTTGTTACCCAGAAATAGCACTGGTCAAGATCTGACTCGAGCCAAGTGTGATAGAAATTCTGTGATCAGCATGCAGCTATGGCTATTATTCAATTATCTTCCTCTCTAAACAGTTGAGCTCTCTTGCATGACAGTGAGTTACACAGCAGAATGTTCCCCTTAACAGGGGCACCTTTCAAGGTTACTCCATGAGTCTGAGACACTCCTTGCTGCAACAGATCCTTGGTAAGTGATTTAAAGCATGCTAAAATTTGAAATTTTAACTGATATAATTGTTTGATTGTGCACATTGTGTTTAGATATAAACATTGAACAAGTTTCAGACTAGTAGAGGATCAGTTGCACTCAAACTTCTCTTTGAGAAGAATTTTAGAATTCAAAGGTGTCCTTCCTGAATCCCTGGTAATTTTGTCTGACTCTATCGTCTGTATATTAAATAATCAAGTGTACCTTTGCCACTGAATCTTGTTAAACCACTGTTGCTTTTACTATCGAACTTGGTTCAATTGTTGTTTTATATCAATAAACATATTGTTGCTTCTCTCTTATGAGTGAAGCCACTCCATCTGTGACATTGTCATACCACATTTTTTATAAATGGGTTTTTGCACCTCCTGAAACAACACTGGAGACCCTACTATTTTTAGTGAACTTTTTTTTCTCAAAAGCTGTATTTTTTCATTCAAAGAAAAAATTTATTTCTAGGGAATCAAATCTAGATGCCCATGTCTATGTATTTCTACCACAAACTTGAGAGCAGCTGTGACTAGAAATTGCTGTTTTGTCCTTCTCAGTAATCCATTCCATCAACAAGTGTTTAAACAGTAACTGACCAAGAATACACTATTAACTTAAATTGCTCTTGAACAGGTGTTCAAATTGTGTTTGAATAGGTGATATTTATTTACTTAGAAATTAACAACACAGATGCTCTCACCCACCGTGCACATTCTTTCTTTTCTGCAATGATTTAATGGTTTCTTGTACAGAAGTAGTCCAAGACAATTAAAAAGCTAATAAATAGTCACAGTGGAGGGTAAATTGCCTTTCCTGCTTTCAAGAAGCATGTGTGCTGCTATAAGATAAGATGTTGTCAGTCTGTTAAAATCTCAGCATAATCTTTCCTCATCAGATGTTTATAGCAGAGCATACCTTAGCTTAATAGAAGTACTGAAGGTCATTCTTCCATAGAGTGTACTGTCTTGAGAGCATAAGCAAAATAGTATTAGTTGTGACACTACAATGAGCTGAGACACAAGTGATTTTGACTGCAGAACCTCTGCGCACCAGAATTTTTTAGTCTGATATAGAAGTTTTTTTCTTGGTCTGAAGCTATTATATATTTAATAATAATAAAAAATAGTTATTAGCAAAATTGCACTTGCAAGTAGGCTGGAAGAGTAATAAATATTGATATAGGTCATAAAATTCCATGGATTTGTAAGATGAGTGTCTGAACAAACAGTTCCAAAATCAAATGCTTAAACTAAGAAAGTAAGTTACACTTGCAGGTAAGGTTTAAAACATAGTTCAGAGATACTTACAAAGAGCTTATGTATAAAAAAATGGCATGCTGTATGTGAGAGGCTAAATGTGGGAAGGAAGGTACTAGTGAGACAATTATAGTGATCCTCTAACCTCGTGTTCAGGTTGGTGTTTTTAATATTATTTGGGAAGGTTTTAAGTCTTCTGAATTTTTTCCTGCAAAGACAATCTTAAGATCTTCAATCTAATTTGAACAATTTAAAATATTATATTCAAAGCAAAGATGAAAAAGAGCCTCTAGCAGCAAGCTTCTTATCATGTATACTTTTTGCCCATTTCCAGTATTCAGAATAGCTTTTGATTTTTACTGATTCTGTTTACTTTTTTAGCTGTTTATTTCTAAGATGTAAATTTATAGTTCTGCCTTCCAGCCAAGCAGCAGTTCTTGGTAGGACTCAAAAAAGTAGCATAACAGTAAGCTGCATAATTTTCTTCAGGTTTAAATGAAATCTGCATAAAATTCCATCATAATTAATCTTAATTCATATAGGAGTATGTAGAAAAAATATTAATTAAATATGTCCTCATTTGTAATGAAAACAGGCTTCTCAAATTATTTAAAGGGAATCAATAGACATATTAAATCATACTTTGTTTATTTATAATTTTATTAATGTGATCCATTGACTCAACCTGACCTTATAAAATGAACATGCATCTGAGATGTGAACATTTTACAGAAATACACTTTTATTGTTACATTTCTCTGAAATACAAAGAGACACATTTTCTAATGACAGTATTTTGGGCCTGAATCCAATAAAGCACTTAAGTAGGGGTACAATTTAAGTGTGTGAGGAATGGTATTGATTTTAGAGGAGGCACTTATATAATTAGAGTTACTTGGGTGATTAAAAATTCTACTGGACTTGGAACTCAATAGCATGGCATAAAATTCACCTTTATGCAGAAATTCATAGTCAACAGAATGAAAAAAAATCTCATAAACCTTTCAAAATAAGGACTTCATTGTAAGCTTAAACTCAAACTTCTCATTTCTGAGAGAGAACACCAGCCCAGCTGTAAAATAAATCACGTGGCCAAAGAGGGATGTGGCTGAGTAACATCTCTTTTAAAAAAAAAAACAAAACCAAAAACCAAATTATTTCTTCCACAGTCATCTTTCAAGCAGGACCATCCCAGGGTAAACCAAAGAATAGTCTCCACCACTGAACTTTCAGAAGACACTGAAGAGCACAGGAAACTAATTTAGTACATTTAAAAGTAGGTTTCATACATTGTGTTCTGGGAAGCTGCTGTTGGTGTGTGAGTGGGTGGGTTGCACATTGGAAATACAGATATTGGTGCCCTTGGGGGTGGCTTATGTGGCTTCTCAGATTCAGTGGGGCAGCGGCACAGTGCCTCAGACTTCTACTAAAGACTCATGGCATTTCCCTCAGGAATAGGGCCAGAAATCCCTATGTGGCCCTGAAGCCTGGAAGGGAGGATGTCCTGTAAGACTGTACAGAACAGCAAGAGAAAGGTGAGCAAGTGGTCTGGGGCAGGAGCTGGTTGTTCGAACCTTGCCCACACTGTGTGGGATTTGCCTCATCCATTATGTTGGACAGCATAATCTGTTCACAATTTCTCCTAATCCAATATTCATTCTGGTTCAAAGTGGGGCATAAAGTTATAGCATAGGCATTATGGCAATTTGCTGCTATTTGACATTAGTGAAAGAGGTGAGAGACATCTGTGTCCTAGGTCTCTACAGCTCTGTATTGAAAGTGTATGCTAAGAACAGATCAAAAGATTTATATAAAGATTTTTTGTGGCATTAATCTAGAATGCTATAGCATTTTAACACATGCCTGCTTGTAGTATTAATAAGTGAATTACTTCAGTATACGTCTGCAGAATTTGCCCAACAAGCTTTTCTCTGAGATTGCTAGGAAATCTGTATTGTTGGGTTTTTACCCAATCTGATTCAACCTCAAATGCCTCCACCTTTTTTTTTTTCTGTTTATAGAAACTCTTTATGAAGTCAAATAATTGCTGAAGTAGTTTGCTATGGCAGATTCATTTAAAGTTAAAACATGCTTTACAATTCAGTAATTAAATTGTTCTGATATTTTTGATTCTTGTCATTATAACTAATTTACATAATTACATAATTCATTATATGAGAAAACTGATCAGCACTACCTCTTTAAACTGTTATTTAACACATTTATAGCTCTGGATTGCAGAGATATCTACACTGGAACTAGACTGTATTTATTCTCATCTAGCTTATAGGAATTTTTCTTGTGAGTCTAGAACTGAACTTAAATATCTATACTTTGGGAGAATGGTCATTTCATGCCTTAATTTTTGGATCTTTTTATCTAATATTTTGGTGGCAGAATAATTATCTGAAATACTTTTCACAAAGTTTTACTTAAAATACATTATCACTTAAGGATTGACTACAGTCCATTCATTCTTCCTTTTTTTCTTTTTTTTTTTTTTTCAGTTTTGCACCATGATTTGTATTTCTGATGTTTCTTTTTTAATAACTGCCAAAACTGAGGAAGCATTTTGAAAATTTTTCCAGGCAGTTTTCAAGTTTTCGCATCTAAAGAAACAATCTTGTTCTTGAGAGATTTTTAGGTTTTCTGCATATTTAACTATTCTCTCTCTTACAATATTATTTTTACATTATTAGCTAATCATGATGCTAATTCCAGTTTGTTGAGATGTTTAAATAAATTTCCCTAAATGAGAGCTATATATTAAGAAGAAATTCTTTACTGTGAGGGCGGTGGGGCACTGGAAGAGGTTGACCAGAGAATTTGTGGATGCCCATACCTGTCAGTGTTCAAGGCCAGGTTGGATGGGGCATTGAGCAACACAGTCTAGTGGAAGGTGCCCCTGCCCATGGCAAGGGATTGGAATGAAATGATCTTTAAGACTCCTTCTAACCCAAGCCATTCTATGATTCTATAGTTCTGTATGTACAGATGGCCCCCACAAAATATGGCAGTTGTAGTAGCTTAGAACACACAGATAAGAAAGACAAAGGAGGGAAATACAAACAGGCATACAAAAAAATCCAACCTAATTTCTCATATCTTGAGAAGATTTTAAAAGTCAATCCAAGCTCCATCTACATTATTCATAGCTTTGTCTGTGTTAGTTCTTTACGAATGAGAAATGAAATGAGAAATGCAGTACAATGTCTTCAGAGAGAAAAGAGGAACCTGAAAGCCAGTAGGTTGCACTGCAGCTCATTAACCACTGATGAAAATGTTGCAGCTAAATATCTCTGCAAGATGCATAAACATAAGAGAAGAAGCAAAAACAGTTTGCAATTTTTGTAACCCGAAGATGAATGAGAAATAGTTGAAATATTGTTCTCTATGTCAGAGTTTTCAGAAAGGCAGTATTCAAAATCTAATCATTTGCAGCTGAACTCTGGACTAGAGGTGGCTCTTGGCTTTATGCAAGTGCTAATATAAACAGTGTCCAGCAAAAATCAGTATTTATCAGTAGATAAAACTCCTAGGTGTATAATGTACAACAACTAGTTTTGGGGTTTTTTTTAAGAAAAGAAGGTGGGACATATGTTATGTTGTTGTGATAATATGCTATTACACAAGGAAGGCATTCTGTACAGGGCCAGATTTTTTAAAGGTTTTACAGCATGTAAGCATTACAGAGTCTGTATCATAGCTGAAACAGATGTATTAACCATTGCATGGCCAGAAAAAATGCCAAAAAATGTAGATATTATGGAAGTAAATACTGGCAACAGCTTTTTTCAGTTCATTGGCCTGTATGTAATTTTCTTAAGTACAGGATTTTCACAGCTTTATTTTATAGTGCTTTCTCTTATTCCTATGTCTATCTACATCCTTGCTAAATGCTGGTTAACTACAGTACAATTACCGTTCTTCATTTTTACTTTTTGTTTTGCAAATGAGTAGCACATCTGGGTTTTCTGAAAATTTATAAGGACTTCTATGGCATATATTTTTGTACATTGCTTTATAATGGAGCCTTACTGCTTCTACTAAAATATTTACATTCAACATATTTTAAATTACCTATTCTGGATATAGCAATTTCTTCTGTCAGATCTGTCACATGTTTACTCCCTTTCCATTTGTAAGTTAGCTTTTAGTGTTGCTTTTACTCTATTTTATTATGGTAAAAATCAGAGTATAAACTGAAGGAGATGCAGGCTATAGCAAAGTAGAACTTTAAGTTTTAAATGCTTAAAGACCTTAAAGTCTTTATAAAAAGAAGATTTATAATTTTTTTCTTGATATGATACTGTACAGTTTGAGGTAATTATAGATGAGTAATTACAGATAGATTTGTAGGTACTTATATCTACAGAGCAACTCACCCTCAGTTCCAGACACATACCAACGTGATGGATTGTAATGTTGGATTTAGGGAACAGAGTCCTCAGTTGTATCAGAACAGCTATAAAATTAGGATTGTTGCTATTTAGTAGCATGTTTTATAAATACAGATATATTAATCTTGGTCTGATTCCATAAACAGTTTGTATTAGCACATATTTTACTGTCACTGGCATAAGTTAATTTGGTCTGTTATTATGCCTAAATGATAAGCAGTTTGAGATGACCAGAACAAATTCATTAAAAAAAGACAAAAACCAGTAAGGTCCAACCATTTAGGGTTTAGATAACTGAAAACAATTTCTAACCTGAAGTATATAAAACTAGAAAAAAATTCAGCATTTTTTTGGCGTATTTGTTTTTATTGTCTGTGCAAGAAAACTGACAAAATTACCCTGTTGTACAATTCCAGTGCCATCTGGCTTGTGAGTGCCAGCTAGATGGTTCTCCAGGAAAACAACAGCTCCAGCCTGGAGAGAAGTGGCTGCTGCAGGTAAGCTGGCTGGGATTGGGGTCCTTTAGGCTGCTCTCCAAGGACTCAATCCCACTGAAGACAATAAGATTTTCTCTTTTGTTTTAAATTGGCTTTGGCTCACATCTTAGCTTCCCCAGTCCAGGGTCTCCATAGTGAAGATTTCACCTGCTAGTCTAACAGATAGCCAAAGCTCAGCAAGATGACTCAGTACTTCATTGGGAGGTATTTGTTAAACTTTGGATAATAAGGAGTGTTTTCAACTTAAATTTCCCCACATTATAATCAAAATAGCTATAACTGTGCATAAAATTACCTGTCAGACTATCAGATATTTCCATAATTAAATGTTAGGAGATGATTTGTCCAACCACAACTGCTAGACTTTTAAAATTTTCCCACATTTTCATTTTTATGACACATTCTGTGATAATTCGTCCTAACTCATTAGGCAGAGTGCAGTGAAGACTAAATAAGATATAGGGTAGTTAGCAATTAAATTCATAATGACATCAGAATAAAAGCATTTGTTATAGAAGAACTGGTCTATTCTTTATTAATAAAACTTGCTGGAAGGATCATTATTTATGGTTCCATATAAATGCTCAAGAATACTTGCACAGACTTAAATTCACTACTCTTTGCTAGAATATTAATTATGTGAAGAAAATGATGCTTCAACACTCTTTTAATGACTATTTTTGCAAGATATATGCCTTAAAAATCAAAATAGAAACAACATAAGGTTTTATACTATGACATACCTTACAAATATTTTATGGTTAAGCCAATAATTTCTTCAGTTTCAGTAGTTCAAGTATTTTAGTCTCTCCTCTATCAGTATCAACAGAAATTCATCTTAATTCCTCCTGACAGCTCAGTACCAGATAAGTATCTAGAATAATCACAGCTTTTGTGTCTTAAGGCATTGTTCCGTATTCCCTGTTCACATTCTCCTCTATTTAGGTCCCAATTGTGGGATGACAGTAAAAACAGTTAATTAAATACTTTGCCAAGAATTCTTTTTTCCTCATTTAATTTTATTTCTGTACTGAATGTGCTTAATCAAGTATGAAAAGCATTTTGTGAAGAGTTTTATATTATAAAATCAAAAATATCCAGCAAATTAACTGCAAAGTGGGCCGCACCAGTTGCAAGTGGGAGTATAAAGTTAAAGTATGTGCATTCAAAGATAAAAAGGAAAGAAAACAATGAAAAGAAAAATCTATGACTATTTACTTTCAATGGGTACTAGAAGGATATGTGTTTATTTAATTGTTTTTATGAGGAAAGATAATAGAAGACTGTGGTATGAATTTTCAAGCTGTCAGATTTGTTTTGAGCCAAATACATGTAATGACTGCACTGAAACTTTATTTATGAATTTTGTTGATCTGACAGTAAATCAGGTATTATAATACACTAAATGTTTCTAGTATGCTGCATTTTGTGTGACTAATTATGTAAACTTTGTGGTTAATTATGACTAATGACTAATGAGTTCTCTACTTTAATTATTTAGTGCATAAGATACAAGGCTTTCAAACTTTTAATGTTTAGGACTGTAATATTTATTTAATGGGAAATAGAACCAAACATTATTATAAATTAATAAATGATAAATACTCTAGAAAATGCTTCATTGCTGAAAGTCAATTGATGTCCTTTTTTGATAATGTTCTTCTGCTTATTTCAAACATATGTCTGTTGATTTGTTTTTAATTTTAATTGTATTTAAATTTTTATATTAATCAAATTCTTAGAATTATGCTAACATGTATTTTATCTTGATGTTGTTATTATAACTAGAAACTATAAGCATAGGTGTATATGTCTTTCACCAATGTGAATAAGAAAATCTACAATTGAGTAACAGACCTGATCTGAATTTAATGTTGCCTGGGGGCTCTTGTATAATGTCAAATGTCTTTGTACATCTGGGTAGGCTCTGCAATGGAACAGAATTTACAGCAGAGATCAGCCATGAGGAAATCCCAAGCGCATGAGTGTGAAGCATCACTAATTTCAAAGGGCTCTTCTGGGGCAAAGGGCTGTCAAAGTTCATCATGGTGTAAACAGGGGCTAATCTGCTGCTATAAGGAAGCAATATAATTGCACCTTTGTTAAAATTATGACAAGTATTTCATGTGGCATAAATTAATTTGACAAATTACAAACTCTGCCAGTTAGATTTATTAGTCATGCTAAGTAATTTAGAGTAGTATGGTGACCCTTTATGCCTGCCCTGCTGACATCAATTTGTGCCTAGGTCTTAGGACGGGCAGGTGTCTTTGCTCTTGTTGGAAAACTTTTCCTACACAAACACATCTAGATGAGTTACACTGCCATTAAGTTGTCAGCATGTAATTGGAAGAGATGGCTTCAAACATGATGGGCTGAAAAACAAGTCTGTGCTCACTTATGCTGGAATAAATTATCTGGAACTTCACTAATGTCAACCTACAATTCTGAATGAGAAATATAAGTCTTACTCTTTACACGTTATGTCACTGCAGATTGGCCAGATATGTTTGTTGCTACATAAAAAACCCCAAACATATGCATAAGGTGGGAATCACTTTTGCCTCATTGGTTATAACAAAGGGCTAGTAGAAAACATACTGCGTTGTCAACAACACCTGTTAAGGTGGGGGAAGAAAAGACAGGACCCCCATATTCCTTGTCCCTTCTTTTGCTGTAATACAGGAAAAAAGTAATGAAAAAAAGAGAGAACTATACAAAAAACTATGCAAAAATACCACTCAGCCCTTCTCTCAACTCTTCTGTTTTATTCAGTTCTGTTCCAGCCGTTGGTGTTAGACCACTCCAAAAGTGGTGGCTTGGGCTGAGATCATCTTTGTGTTCATCAGCCCAAGCTGATTAAACAGAGCTATCTGAACTTTCTCCCCTGCTTTTCTACTTCATACCAGAAGGTGAACTGAACAGAGTGAGGAAAAACATGCACAAAGGCAGTTTAATGGGGAGTCTCTGAACCACCTTAATGCCATACTGATTGAGGTAACAAGGATCCTTTATCCTGGATATGAAAGATGGGTTTTTTTTAAGGACTGTTGGTGTAATGGGCAAGGTTTTTTATTGTGGAGGATGATACCAAGAAAACTCTAAAAAGGTTCAAATGAGTCACACAAGATGTTTCATAGGCACTGAAGATTGTAGAGATTCTGCACTGGATGTATGGGAGGAAGAAGGGAAGTTTGGGCTGGACACCAATAATGTCAGATCATACCAGCTGTAGAATTGGAATATGTAAAGGAAAGTAATATGGATTGTTTACATATATTTTGTTTGAATTTTCCCTAAATATTATAATAAAGAAGTAAGGAAATCTAAAAAACATTGTGATAACATCACATACAGAAGGAGATCTGTCGATTCACTTATGTAGATTTATTAATTAAGACTGAATTTTCATTTTTAACTGAATTGTAAACTGAATTCTGTTTACTATGAAACTAATAGAGCACATTTCTATAATTTATAACTTAAGCTTTTTCACAGGAGTTATTCATGCTTCAGAATGGCAGAAAATGATATTGTCTACAGAGCTCAGTGGAAAGTCCTCCATGTCATCACAAAGAAACTCACAACACTATTGGACACAGTCAGTGTCAGGAATCTTGAATATAAACCTAAGAGAGAACAGCTGGTGCCTTGAATCCAGCATCTTGTTTTTGCTGAATGCTTTAAAGCAGAGGGAGACTGAACATAATCAGGAGCAAGAACTGAGAGGAACCTCAGGACTTTTTTCTTTACACAGGCATGATTCTTATTGATTTAAAATATATTAAAGAAAAACACTGAAATTTTCACCCAAGTCAGTGAAAACTGTTCTGGTAAGGACATTATTTGTGAACCAATCTTCTCTTGAAGCATATTCTGATAGACAAATCCCACTTATAGAGATATTTCAATAGAATTAGATTATTCTTGAAAGAGAGAAAACATATACCTCCATCGGTAAATATATACATCCAATATATGGTCCATTGTTCCATAAGTTTACTGAATTTTCTACAAATCTGTGGGTACTGTCTTCAAGGCAATATAAGTCCTTCTTGGTTACATTAAAAATCCACTTCATAATATTTTTAAAATTTTATAGCAGATAAACCTAATGCCCAGGTTGCTAGTGACTAGCCATGCCATTGAAACCATGCAATCCAGAGTATCAGCAAGAGCTATTTATATATAAATATTTATATATATTTATATATCATTTTTCCACATAGGTGATCACTGAAAGACATTATTCTTATTGTATAAAATCTCAGCCTTTGTTAAACACTGTTTGAGATCCTTCCTACCATTTTATTCTCTGGGTACTTGCTTTCACTCATTCCAATAAACTAGGTGTTCTTTAGTCAGACTCAGGCTAAATATAAATTGTGTGAGGAAATTATAGAAAGAATAAAGGAATAATTAAAACACAATAAGCTGTTTAAATGATTGACTGGCAAAAAATCTTTATATTCTCAGAATTTTAGTTTGAGGGAAAGCCTTGAATAAGCATAGAATCATAGAATCATAAAATATGCTGTGTTGAAAAGGACCCATGAGACTCATCAGTTCCGACTCCTGAACCTGCACAGGATACCCTAAGATTCACAGAAGATGTTGTTTGTCCTTCCTGTGTGTTTGTTACACAAGTAAGAAATAGCAGTCATTGTCTTAAAATAATAGAGTCTGTTTTACTACTGCTGGGAAGTGTTTTTCTTCCAGGCCCTCGGGAATACACAGCAACAGAAGTAAGACTAAAACTTCCTGCCACATAATCCTAACTCCATGTAACAATCCAAGTGGTATTTTCGCAGTGAAACCCTTTACCAAGCCCTGCCAACATTGCTTCATTCTTGTTTTCAGAAGAATCTTATCTGACTGCTCTGTTGCTCCTTTACTGAAATGTTTAAGTGTTTGTTTAGTGAGACAGTCAAGCTTCTGTGATATTCTGTTTTCCATAAACTTTGTTTGGGGAAGAGGTACTGGACATCCTATCTGATATAGATTGCTCTTCAAGATGGAGGGAAGAAGGGTGGCATCACAGTACCCATCCAGCCAAATCCACTAATTTCCTAGTGACCTCCAAAGGTTGTTCATACTCTCCTGTTCTTCAGCTGTTATCAAAACATGGACAGAAATTTATTAACTGAAACTGGATACTGTATAAGGTAGACAGAATACACAACAGGGAGCACCAAAATCCTCTGTTGCTGTACCCACCAAGAAAATCCTGCATACATACTAGTGATCAGGTTGATCATTGGATTTGTATTTGGGAAAAAAATTTCCTCTATTCTACATTACCAGGGATGTCAGAATTTATCAATTGTCTTTTACATTAGCTTTTTTATTTTTTTAATTACACCAAATCAATCTCTCCCTTTTAACATGCTTACATCATTTCAAGAGCTTAAGACTGTTTTATCTATACATTTCCTTTTTGAAAACAGTCCCCTATAACTGTTCCAGGGGACTGTGATGTTAAATCTTACTGATTAATATAAAGAGCTTGGAGGTAGATAAGAGCTTTTAATATGAAAGTGGAAATAGATATTTTGATGATACCTTCTCTATAATGTTTCTTCTTTGCCACTTTCTCACACACAAGAATAAAATTGAACATCAGGAACATTTGACAGACTCAAATCTCTAAGATCATTACTCCCACTTGACTTATGCTTATCATCTGTTCTGCACAAGCTTATTCTCATTTAAATAGCTCTCATGTAAGTGGTTTTGTGCACAACTACCAAACTCCTGCTTGAAGCTAAAGTTAACCATTTGAATTGCTCTGGACATATCTTGGACTATTCCTGTAAGATTTGTTTTCTTTTCTTCTTCTTTTCTTGGTGTTTTGGTTTTGTCTTTGTTTGTTTGTAATGAAACTGATACACATATTTTGTGCCTCAACTGTCTGCTGCCAATGTTTTTGAGAGGAAAATAATTTTTGTTTTACAATTGTAAAGGTCATCTAAAGTAGAGGTGCCAAAATTGAAGACTGATAATTTGCCTATAGAATCCTAGAATTGTTAAGGTTGGAAAAAATCTCAAAGGTCGAGTCCAACCATTAACCTGACACTGCCATCTTCACCACTAAACCACATCCCCAAGTACCATGCCAAGATATTTCTTGAACATTACCAGAGATGGTTTTCTCTACCACTTCCCTGGGCAGCCTGTCTCCATGCTTGACCACCCTTTCAGTTGAGAAATTTTTCCTAATATACAGTCTATCCTAGACTGATGCCTTGCATGAGCCATTTGATGTCACTCAAGGCAATCTGCTTTGTAACCTTTCCCAGCACCAAGGTCAGGCTGGCAGGCCCTGGGTCCTCCTTTTGGTCATTCTAGTATATTGGCCTCATATTTTCCCATCTCCAGTCACTTGGGATCTTCCTGGTTAGTCAGAACTGCTGGTAAATGATTGAAAGTGACTTGGTGAGCTCTCCCAGCAGCTCTACCAATACCCTTGGATGGAAGCAATCCAGGCCCATGTAATTTTGTGTATCTAAGTAGTGTAGCAGATCACTGACTGTTTCCACTTGGATATGGAGGCTTCATTCTGCTCCCTATCCCTGTGATAATTTATCTTGAAGAGAAAAATAGAGTTATCTTCATTCATATTCTGCTATTTTTGCAGATATGTTACTTACATAAATACTCTTTAGAAACATTTAAATTTGTCTTTGTCAGATTGGTTTTTTTATTTCAGTAAGGGTGAATCTTTATTTGTAACCTCTTTGTCCTGAATTCAGAATTTTGCAAATTTGTTTGGTGCCACAGATACCAGGATATGTAGCAATTACTATTATGAACAATCTTGCTTTTTACTCTAACAAAGCTTGAGTGCCCCTTGGCAAGGTCTCTGCATTCAAAATGTTATTCAGCACAAAGTGAAAGTGATTATATATTACTTAAAAGCTTGTAAAGTAATTTCTACTTCTGCATAGTGTGTATGATGGCCTGAATTATTTTACACAGTTTTACGGGGACTATATTCACACAGGGAAGAGATTTTAGCACAGATAAAATATGTTCAGTACAGGCAGTAGAAAATTTATGTTTTAACTCTAAACATTAAAAATTGAAATGTAGTCAGAAGAAAAAGAAAAGGATGAATGGAGGGAAAAAAAATCTAATAATTTATAATAATAAAGTATTAACACACTGCTTGGGTACTACTAGCATAGAATCATAGAATGATTTGGCTTGGAAGGGACCTTAAAATATCATCTTGTCCAACTCCTCTACTGTGAACAGTGATATCTTTTACTTGACTGGCTTGCTAAAAGCCCCATCCAGACTGGTTTTAAACACTTCCAGGGATGGGGAATCCTCAGTTCTCTGGGCAGTCTTTCCTAGTGTCTCACCACTTTTGTAATAAAAGATTTCTTCCTTTTATCTCATCTAAACTGACAGTTTTCAGTTTAAAATTATGACTTTTCATATTGCTGCAAGTCCAGGACAAAAGTCTCTCTTTACCTTTTTTAGAAACCCTTTTTAAGTATTGAAAGGCCCCAGTAAGGTCTCCCTGGAACTTTCTTTTCCCCAGGCTCAACAATGCTGTCTTTCTCAGCCTGTCTTCACAGGAGAGGTATTTCAGCCCCCTGATGATATTCCCAGCCTGTTTCACCAGCTCTGTGTCTGTCTTGTGCTGGGGTCCCAGAGTCGGGAATACTCCTTATTGGTCCCTTCCATCCTGGCTTACTCTGTGGTGCTGATTCTATAATTCTGTGGTATTCCAGCAGAGTATTCCAGGCGGGGTCTCACAAGACCAGAGAAGAGTGGCAGAATCACCTACTTTGGCCACTCTTCTTGTTACACAGTCTAGGATCATAGAATCTTCTGAAAAATTTTAAATAAAATAAAATAGAGGACAAATGTCATGAGGAAATAACATACTTTTTTTCTTTAAAATTAATCCATCTTGTTAAAATAAAACATTAACTGCATCACTGTTGTTGCAGGTTTGAAGATTTGTTTGGGGATTTTTTTAATTTAATATGCATGAACTCATTTTGATTTTTCTAGTGGATACTGAGTAATCTCAATTTGCATGAGCCATCCAAAAGGACAAAAAGATCAAGAAGAACAATTTGCCAGCAACATACAAGAAAAAGGCTGTTTCTCATTCATGCTGAGAGCAAATGTCAGCTGTCAACTTCAATAGCTACAGCCACAAGGCCTGTCAAGTTAGGCTTAGCTGTGAAAATCAGGGAGCACTGAAAAGTACAAACTGAATTCAATGTTCGGATGCATTTCCTGACATCTTTAGATTAGCTAATTACGCCTCCAATTTCTAGTTCAGAATTATAAATTCTGAGTTACAAAACTGGAGTTTCACATGAGAAGAGGATGGGCCACAGACCAAGGCTAATTCCTGCACAGGTGCTATTTCTGAGTTGTTGTGTGACTTGGAAAAATCCTTTTAAATCTTTTCCTCTGTCCCTTTTTATTTGTTTTCCTTCACATGTAAATCAGTGGGTTTCCAAATGCTCTTGAAACTCCTAGCCATAAGGAAAACATGTTTAAAGGCACAATAACAGCCACAGATATTATTTATGTGCTATTAAAAAAAAAAAAAAAGGAAAATAGAGGCAATTATCCTGTGCAAAACTGTTGTGCTCTGGAAAAGAAACTAAAATTCCAGGCAACATCTGGTAGGACTGGATAGAAGGCGTAAGCAGGGAGTAGGTTGACAGCTGATGAGTTAGGTCACACTAGATCATAAATGGTCTTGGAAGGTAAACCAATTTTAGAACCTGTGGAATAGAAAGCCGGAAAAACAATAACTTGGGAAAAAACTGCTCATGATGTTGACAAGACAATATACACCTCTGTTCTGTGAATGTTTTCAAAGGAAATTTGTATTATGTTTTATCATTCCAAACTGTAAAAATTATTAGATGATGTATCTTTCCACTCGACTGCAAAGGCAAAGGAACCTGGATACTTAGTGAGATGGGATGAGAGGTGGGATTTGTCATGATCATCATGGCTTTCTGACTTTGGGATCTTTTTTAGGGCTTCTGGAACTCCTCCAAATTCAGTTCAAGCCACATACAATGAAAGACTTCTGTTCCAACAGATTAGAAAACTGGAAAATTTCACAATTAGACAGATGTTTTTTGAATTCAAGATATTTCTATGAAATGTTTGGCTTCTACAAACCAGAACAGAATACATAAATAGACCTTTGCCAGGTAATTTCCAGCTAATTCTTATGATGATTAGGCTTACAAATTGAAATCACGTCAGTATCTAATTCCAATGTCTTTGACTTAAATTGAAAGAAATTACAAAAATTCATTATTCCTTAGACATGGTTCCATATATAGCCTACCCGGTAGAAACAAACATTAATTCTTACAATAAAAACTCAATGTTTTTGTGTTATATGTGTTTATCTCACAAATTACTCTTGGGTTTTCTGTGAAAGTGTTGTAAAAAAAGAAATTAATCAACTTTTCAAGATTCAAGATTTTCATCATTCTGAACACTCACACAGTGAGAAGTACTGCTAGTCATCATATGCTGCAAATTTCCCTTGAAATTAGCCTTTTGTTTTAATACTTTATTAAACTTCATGGAGAAGACCTAACTGCCAGTACCATTCACCTCAAAATTCAGATAAAGACTCTAGAAAAATAAAATGAACTCTCATCCTGACCATTTGCCAACTTAGATGTAAAAAACAGGGTGTAAGTCTCTGAAATTTATTACAATGCCTTGATCAGATTATTAGTTATGTGTTCTTTACTGGAATCCATTTTAAATTAGAATTTATCTCCAAGTTTATTCTTCAGGAGACAGCACAGACTAAAAAGCAGAATAGATCTGATTTAGTAAGATTGTCTTCAAACATTAAAACTACAGCAAAGTAGGAATTGAATTGTAAGCAGAAAAATTATTCTAAGTCAATACAAAAATTTTGGAAATTGTGTCACTGACATGATGAGTCGTTTAAATGCCTCTGCCAAAAATCTCCAAATCAAAATCAAAACCAAATAATTTTCTCTTGTGCAATGGCAAAAGCACATAAATATGCATCAGCTTAATTCAGGATGGTACTGAATCACTCAAGACAAATTTCTTTTAATGAGGTTTCATTTTTTTTGCCTAAGATTAATGTGAAAGTCATTCTTTCATAAGAGAAAACCAGGTACGTATCCTGAAACACTCACTGCTTGCCAAAGACTGTTGAATGACACTTTTCAAAATCTGAGACAGTAGTTACAGAAAAATAAGTATCAGATAATGCTTATACAAATCTGTGGCTTTACTTTGAAAGGCATTGGTGTTTGTTCCTCCAGTGAAATATTTGAAGCATTAGCATGTGAGATGCATAATTTGGAAAAAAGTTCCCAAAGTAGCCCTGCAAGCTTTCTAAAAATTTAATTAAAAATAAAATAGAAATAGTGATTACATTTTTACTCACATCCTACAAGTTTCATTACACCTAAAATAAATATTTTAAATGTCACAAGAAATGTAAGGGGTGCTGCAGAAAATACAGTCATATCTGTACAAGAGCAGCAGAATCTAGCCCACTATGTCTCCAATTTCAGGCAAAATAGAAGTTGCCTCTGATTCTTATCAGTTCAGATACCGTTAGTCTTATATTTCTGTGCAATGCATTACGCTGAAATGCCTTTCATTACATGCTTCTGTAGTAGCTTAGTGTAGATAATTTGATAGATATGGAAAGCCAAGAGAGCTGTAAACACTCCAGAAATTTCAGAGATCATCTTAACAGAGGTTCATCTGTGCAGACAGGATGAGGCTCCTATAATTGAGACATGTTTTTCTAATATATACCCAAGAGAATAAGAGAAAGGCTACTTGGAAACTATGAACAAATTCATCATATTCTTGGCTCTACTATTCACAGTCTACTGTAAATATGACCAGAAACTTCGAGAAGCAGCAGCTATCTTCTTTTTCAAAGTAAATTTCACTGTGTGTCTTCCAGCTGCTATTTGGACTTTATATCCACTTCAGGAAAGCTCCAGGGCAACAGGCACTTTAACAGCCCAAAGAACACTTAGTCTACCTGTGGGGTGCAGTTGCAAAGTCAATTCAGTTGAGATTCATTGAATCTGAATAAAAAGAGCACAATAGGAAACACTGGTAGCTAAAACCAGCAGCACAAGAATTAAGTGTAAAGCCAAGAAGTCCATTTGCTCATACTGACTTACAGTTGTTTTTGTCATAAAAATAAAGGAGAACCCCCCCTAAATTTCTATGTGATTAGGATATGACAGAGAACAGTCCTCTCTCTCCTCATGCAAAATCCATTTATTTCTTACAGTGCTAATTTGTCGGCCTTTTAATTTAGCTGTAGGTAGGACCAAGGAATAAATTAAAGACTTTCATCCATGAGAGTGATGTTTATTTCTCATCATGAGAGTCCAGTTTGACTGGCTCAGTTGGCTACATAAAGTACTGATAAAATTCTCATCCATCCCTGCCATCCCTATACCTAAAGGCAGCATCTCACTGAAGGAGTGCATAATTCTGGGCTGTGGAGCAATATTTGCAATTAGTCATCTAATATGTGATATTATTGTTCTGAAGTACTTGGAGGGACAGACAGGACAAGGTTGAGAGCCCTGATTTTTTTTTTTTTTGTTGTTTGTTTTGGGTTTTGGGGTGGGTTATTTTGCTTTGTGGTTTTTTGTGCTTTTCCGGGGGTTTGTTTTGTTTTGGGGTGGGATTTTTGTTAGTTTTACTGTTTGGTTTTGTTTGTTTATTTGGTTTGGGTTTTTTTTGGTTTCTTGCTTTTTTTTTTTCTGGCTGGGGGGTGTTATTGTTTTTGGTTGGGGTTTTTATTGTGTGTACAAAGACTTAGGAAACCCAGATAGAGAGAAAGCAGAAATTCTTGTGTAGAGATTGACAAAAATAGACCTCTAAGGCTTTGGAAATTTAACATTTTAGTACAAAATATATGCAACAATATGTATAAAAATACATTTGTTTTCCTGACACATATACTTGATAATGACTGGTGAGTTTCTTTTATTCTAATTATAATGTTGACACAAAGTTTAGGAGAACAGCTCAAAAGTTTGTTTTAAAAATATATTTAAACAATAAATTCTGAGAAAAAGGAAAGGATCATTAGCTGCCTTGGTTATCATGACTTGTTCATGCTGCGAACACGTGAATGAGTCTTCAAATGTGTTAGTGCCTAAACTGTGTAATTTGGTTTTTGGTCCATATAATATTCTGCAATTTTCCTTGCTTCAGAGGGTCCATTTTCTAAATGTCTCTTGTTTTGCTTTGATGATATGAAAGATAATGAAAATGATGGAAATACTTTTCACTGTTTAATTACAAAAAAAACCCCTTTAAACAACTATAAGAATAGAAAGGGAAGAGTGAATATAAATCCCATAAGAATAGTGCTGTCTTCTAAAAGATCTGCTCATAAATATTATGCATTGCTGCACACTGGTATATATTTTGTAACAGTTAGAATTAGTTTGCATATATTAAATGTGTTGAGTATGACTGAATATAAAAATATTTTCTAAGTAACTTTACCAGAAATGAAATACTGGGGCTTGATAATAGGCAAATTTTTAATGGAACAAATAATACCTTTAAAAGATGGAATTGTTTTAAGTACCAATTCTTCAGTTCTATTTGACACAGCACCCTGTATGTCATACAGTATAATTAACACATTGTCTGATAAGGGCTAGAGAGACAAGGGTTGGAGAGACAGTAAAAGCAATCTACACAAGAGCAGCGTTCTTAATAGCTACAATGTGTAACAATAATAATGACATTTTGACAGCAAAATATTTCTTTTTTAATGACTTTATATTTAGTTCCAGGTACTTAATTCATCCAGTAATAGGTATCAGAGCATTTAGTACTGTTTTCAAAATAAAATTCTATGCTAATTTCAAAAACAATCAGGAGAAGAGATAAAGACAAGATAAATAGTAACTTAGGGAATAAAAAACCAAATCAAACCAATATAATTTAAACCACACTGTTCCCATTTTTACAATTTATGTCCTACATGGTGAGTTTCAGCAAGTGATTAAAATTGCCTTTCCTGCTGCCCTGACTATGGGATGTCTTGGGATCAAGATAGTATCTGACTCTTCAGACTCTGAACTCTTTTTAACGCGAAATCAGTTTTATTTTCTGAAATAGTAGCCCTCCAGAATATTCCTGAAACCCTTATGTCTTCTTCCAGAAGTAAATTACACAAAGCTTTTGGCAGAATAGAAACTGAAAAGCCACAGATGCAACAGTTTTTAGTCAGTTCAAAGTCAACACATCTTTAAGTGTTACTCTGATGAACTTCGTTGTTTTTACTAATATGGTTTTGCTTGTTTTCTTTTCACCTAACAAACATTTAATGAGAAACAGTGGCACAAGACCTGAAATATCTATCTATTAAATTTCCTAATCTTCATAGCGGCAGTCATATTCTCATCTCTCTCATTTTATTTTCTTTACTTAAAATCTTTTTTTCAGTGTCAATTGAGGCAGCCAAGGTTCTCATTCCAGTTCCTCCAGAGGCTAGGACATGCCTTTGGGAAACTAGGAGAGGTTTACAGGATGTCTAGAATTCAGTACCTACAGGTTCTTGGTTTGCTGCCTGGCTGTCTCCAACAGGGTCTGTTCAATCAAGACTCAGGTTTAATTGTTGGAGCAATTTTTTCCAGGATCTGCTCCCAAAAAGCATAACTAATAAGATTGAACCTGTTTTGGCTCTTTCAGCCCTACATAGTTCTCTGTAAAAACACCAGAAGACTCTGCTCTCTAATGTGCCCTCATGCATTCATACTGTATTCTAAGTTAGGTAATACATATTCCAGGTTCGAGTGATTGTGCTCTATTTAGGCCACAACACTTTGTCTGGCTAAAATGCAGCCTTTAGACACTTTGAACTGAAAAATATGTCATACACATATAGCTTGAGAAAATATGGTCAAGTTCTGTGGAAGCAGCCTGTCTGTTTTTAGATGGGTTAGACCCACCTTGGGTGGGTACAAGTCCATCCATGGTGCACACAATGGCCCCAGAGCTGAGGCTGGATCGGGTGAGGCTGCAGCCACTGGCTGGGGCTAAATCAAAGACATTCAGCTCAGGCCATGGAGAGGCTGAGCCCCTGCACTGCATCCCCCTGATGGGGCAATAATCATATTTACAGGGCTACAACCTGTGTCCTGGCACTGATCATCTCTTATGGTAGCAAAACATGAAATTAGTAAAGACACATTTGTTTTTAAAGAAGCTTTCTCTGAATAAATCCCTATGCATTTAATGATTTTTCAATTTTCATTGAATGGAAACTCTCCTACCTCCTAAGCAAGTTATTTTGCTTACATGTGGTAAATGTATAATGACAAGTTTTGCCTTTTATTTTTTCTAATTTATTATAAACCATAGATTGGAGAAGTATGAACTCTAGAAAACTGAATAAATATAGGTGAGACGCATGAGGCCCATACACTGCTGAGTGAAAGTGATAGAAAACCAGCGTTGGTAAAAAATAATCTAAACATCCTCACGTGGATGGTTTTTGCATTTTAAATATGCTCTGAGGGACAGAAATAATAATAATTAATGCTTTGCATTTACATGTGACCTATTATGTGAAGATTTTTAGTTCTGCACATTATTATCTCATTAAAACTTACAATACCCTTGTGAAGGAAGAAAGTGCTTTATTATAGATACTTTACAGAGGTATTAATTTAGGAAAAAAACATGAAAGCACTGTAACACTATTAACCTATATTGCCCCTTGAGTTAGAAAGCAAATACCACAATTTTGCCCATTAAGAAAGGGCAGAAACAAATAAAGAATTGATTAAAAGTATTCGTCTAAAAAGTGGATAGGTCTTCATTTATATTGGAGTTTACAAGCTCTAGATGTTATTTTGGAAGGACTGTTTAAGAAAGCAAAGACAGAGAAAGGGTTTCCCAGGGAAGTTTGAGATGTTCTATTCTTAAGTGTTTTTAAGAAATTTAACTGCACAAGATTCTGAACAACTTGCATGTAGCTCTCTTTGAGCAGAAGTTGGAAAAAGTATCTCCTAAAGGTTTCTTCAAACCAAATTTTTTTGTTATTTGTTTGTAATCAATTATACACTTCAGATATTTAACTCTCCACTACATAGCAATTTTTAATAAAAAATCATCTGTCATAGCCATTTACTAACTACACAAGAATAAAGAAAAAACTATCACAACTTTCACTCCAAGGAGAGAATAAATCATAGGTTTCCTACAGACTTACAGCCTCCTTGGGACACATCCACCTGCTCCATTATGGGCTCTGCTCTCCTTCCACAGTCTGCAGCAGATCTCTGCTCCCTTAGGCTGCAGGGGCACAGCTGCTTCACCATGGGCTGCCCCACGGGCAGCAGGGGTTTTTGTGTTCCATCACCTGGAACACCTCCTGACTCTCCTTCCACACTGACCTTGGTGACTGCAGAGCTGTTCCTCTCTTATTCTCACTCCTCTCTCTTGCTGCAATTAGCCCTGCACAATAACTTTTTCCTCTTGTGAAATCTGTTCTCCCAGAGGCATTACCACTCTCACTGATGGATTCAGCCTCTGCTAGTGGCAGGTCTGACTTGGAGCCAACTGATTTTGGCTCTGACAGACAGAGAGGAAGCTTCTCCAGCTTCTCAGGGATGTAGCCTAGCCTCCCCTGATACAAAAATCTTGCCATACTAACCCGAGGCAAGACTTATAATTTAAAGTACTTAATCCAGACTTTGAATTTTTTGTCCTCTTAATTTTTTAGTTTTATAATACACATATTTTTGTTCGACCTCCCATTTACCTGATTATTGCCTATATAAAGCTACTTATGTGCACTGAACAGTTTGGATTTTTTTAGTACATTTATAAGAATAAAGATAAATAAAGTATACCATGTATAGAATTTATTGACAGAAGGGACTTCAACATATCTTGCTCTCTGTAGACAAAAGAGAATTACAGTTCACTTGGTCCTTCTAGAAAGACATATAGCCCTATTCACAATTACAAAGATAGAGAATACAGAGGACTTTCTTGTTTCTTCATCACTAAAGAGACCACTGCTGCCTGTTTTCTACATCATAGAAGTTTACTTACAAGCTATGACACAATGCTCCACTATTTCTTCCTGATAAACTGAACCCTTACATCTTTCTCTATAAACTGTTTAATCAATTTTAGACATTCAGCACTGTCCATTCCAATTTTTCATCAGTTTTTAAAATGAGCAGGGAGTGTGCTGTCCTGACAATGTCTCAAGTGTAAGGGAAACCAAATGTCCATCCTAAACAGGCTTTGGTTTATCTATCCTGTCAAGATTAATAATCATACTTCTAGTAGTCTAGAGTACTTCATTACAACATGGCTATGTAATGGAGGCACAATGCAAGTAACTTCCTTTAGCCATGCTTACTCCATCTTCAGCGTTGGCTACTAGCATTAAGTTTTGATATAATGTATATTTTTAGTCTATACCCTTTTATTACAAAGAATAAAGGAAAAGAAGTTGCCATTGTTTTAAACTTAGCTTTTAAGCCAATGAACCAAGATTCTTAACAATAGAAAGAATTATTGCTTCTTTTAAAAAATGAGACAAAATAGAGCATTAGATCATACTTTAAAAAATTCTATCCTAAACTTAGATTTTTAAAATATACATTCCTGGTTAAAACTCAAGCATTTAAATTACTTAAGTGCTTTTGACAATTGCCTTTTTAAACACCTTGAGATTAATCTGCTTATGAATTATTCACAGTTAAAAAGAAGTTTGCCTATGATAGACTGCTCTCTTAAAATTGGTGTTAGCCAAAGTGTTTAGGCCATAACTCCATAAATACTTCTCTCTCCACCCCAGAAAAGAATTCATATAGGACAATAGGAAATGAGAAATATTAGTTTTGAAGAACTTTGAAGCAGCTAAAGATCAAATGGATGTACTGTTTATATTGTGAGGGTTCTTTTCAGTATTTATTTTATTAGTGTCAAAGTTTAATGCTAATGTTTCTCCCAAAGTACTAAGAGGAAGTGCAAATAGGTAACAAAAAGAAATACAGAGTAGAGAAATGAATCAAAAATTAAAATTCAGAGACTTCATAAATAAGCCAAAAGTGTTCCTAAAAGTATAAAATGAAATATTTTCAGGTGCCAAGTTTTGAAATGGCCAGTCAACGGAAATTATTTTCTTCTCCTTTATTTCTTCAACATGGGTTCGTTTTTACAATTTTCCTCAGGGATAGGCCAAAATTGGTTGTACAGGTAAGGAGTAGGAACATTTGGCAGGTGGAAGACTTTTTAATTGAGTCTTTAATATCTACAGTTTTTTTGTTTATAAAAATTTATTTTTAAAAGTGTCAGTGATAGGAAATCATACTCCAATGACTAAATTATTGTGTAGCCCCATAAGAAATTCTAGGCACCTTTTCTGACTCAAACTAGACTGTACAGATTTTTAACATGATGAAGTGATTTTGCATCTTTTCCATTAAGCTCGGTCGTGAAACATTTAAAAATAGGGGAACTTACCAAAGCTTAATGTAACAAAAACACAAAAAGGACAAAAAAATGTCCTTCATGAGTCCCCAAAATGTAAATTAAAAAGAGACATTTTACATCTCTACTAGTTAGTTTCTGAAAGAACAAGTAAACTATATCTCTTAGAAAAACTGCAATTCTTAAAACAAAACTAGAGTAATGAAACTGTAAATATATAGCCTTATGTACTTTAGCTTATCCTGCCTTCTAATTATCCTAAATATTTTAAATTGTATATAGATATTTTTTGCAGATTATGTGTTCTTATAGACAAACCCAGACTCCTAACTCTAACCACCACCTATACAAGTTCTGACATCACCAGTGGATGAAATCAAGGTTCCTTAACAATTCTCTTTGTTCCCATTCTTCTTATTTTTCTTTCTATGACAGTATTGTTAAACTGAATAAGAAAGATGCAATGCTTCTACAATAAAACAAACAGACAAATAAACAATCCCTATCCAGTCAACTTTCTTTTAAATGAGTTTTGACATTGTAAGAAAGAATAGAGGAAAAGGCTGCTATGACAGGAAGGTCAGCCTCATATGTCAGTAAATATAACTTCCGATATATTTATTCTCTGTTTTCAATTACAAATGTTGTGTATTGAAACTATTGAATATTTGCATTACTTTCAAAATAGAATGATATTGAGGTCTAAGGGTTCAGCCTAGCCTGCTGCTGAACTTGAACAATCTGCTTTTTTGTTTAATGATCATATGAATAGAAGAAGAAGCAAAAAGTAATATAATTTAACATTCTTCTTTTTTATTGTTTGCTATACAGTGGAACTTTCATTTCTTCTTATTTTAAAATGAGTTATGGCTTGATCTAAACATTTCTGAAAACAGCCCTTGCTTTAGAACAAAAGGAAGGCAAGCTAAATTCCATTTCATTTAGTAACAATCAAAATAATAGAGGTCATTGTACTCAATTTCAGCTCCCTGTCATGATTGAACAGAGGCTTAGAGGCTTAAGGTACTTTCCAGGAAATTATATAGCAAGATGAAATCTAGTATATAGATTTGGCACTACAGGAGATGAAAAAGTTTAGAGATAGATAATGCAGTCTCTTATAAATCTTGGAAGAATATCCCTCATTTCTATATGGGGTTGATATAGCCCTTTGGGTATTAACTGATATTTGGCATAACTGCAGTAATTTTGTCACTATTAGCATGAGATATTTGGTCTTGTTCTAAGCATCCATGTCTTAATACATAAAGATGCTGTGAGATAATATGAAGAAACAAAATAAATGCTACTAAAAATTACTAAAAATTACCTTTATAGGCAAAAATCTCAGGAGTTTTTATTAACGACTCTTTACTCATATTCAAAAAACTCTTGACTATATAAAATATTGTGCTCAAACAGAAAAGGTTAATTATAGAGGTAGCTCATAACCAAGATTAATAATGACAACCACATAATGGGTTCATATTAAAAAGAGAAAAAAGTCTTCTGAGCAGAGAGAGCAAAGGGACAAAGCAGTATTGCAAACAGAGATTACACTGAAAAGAGCATTTGACATTTATAAAAACTTCACAGGTTTTAATCCCAAGCAGACTTTGTCCTTTTTCACATAACACTATGACATTTTGTCTGACCACAGCCTTCTCTTTGCCAGACATCTTTTCTTGACTGCATAGGCATGAAAGAGAACTAAATCCAATATGTTTTATAAATTTGTGTTGGTATAGAATTTGAAATAAAATCTAAATTTCTAAGTCTGAGGCAGTAGCAATTAAAAAACTTCTTCTGATCTATCATTTTAGCTCATGACTCAATTCTTCCATAATCTAGATGCAGTCAGATGAGCTTACTAATTAAAAAGAAAATAAGTCTGAATTCTGGTACAAAGACAGTTTCCTAACTCTTTTAAGTTAATGCATTTAAAATATAAGTTATGCATTTTAAAAATATGTTTTGTATGCTTAACTTTACAAAAATTTTCCAGTATTTGCATTTCAAACTAATTGCAAAGTATGCAGAATTAAGTGAAAATTCTGTTATTAGTATTCCACTCTTGGTCAATTAAAGTGTAACTATTTTGTTTAAGTGAATGGAAATCTTAGTCTTACTTTTTTTTTTTTTTTTTGCCACTTAAAACTAGGAAAATGCCTTACAGTTATTTTAGAACTGAGTAAATGTTTGAGGGGGACAATGGTCACAATCCTAAATTTTGCAAGATACTACATTCCTCTTGAACTGATAAGTACCTCAATGCAAAAGAGCTCTATTAATATATAGAGTGTAGCTTATTGGAAATTAAAAAGCCAAACCAAATCAAAATACTGATATATGTCACCCCAGTTTAAATTAGAACATTTCATTCTTGAATTTATAGCTTTTAAAAGTCATGTTCTCTACTGGAATGAAAGATAACTGAAAAAGAGGTTCTTCAACTGCATTTATTCTGCTCCTGATGCAGTGTGACAATTTGTGTGTATCTTCAAAATGTTCATTCTTTCCTCCTTAAGCTGTAGATCTTCAGAAAGTCATCTGCTACACAGTCTAAAAAATAACCTTGATGTTAAACTCTTGAAGTGAAACATGAGAGTTCTCATGTCAGGATTTGGGGTGACAATAGTACCGTGAATAGGCAATAATCATATGCCAAATGGGAAATCACCTGGAACTGGATGATAAGAAATATCTTCAGATGAATCACTTTCATCCCTGTTATCTGTCTCCAACCTCTTCAAGAGTAAAGCCTGGAATCCTTTATTGAGAATCAATATCTCTACTCGTCTTTCAGAGTTTTAAGTTGTAAGACACAAGAGATTCACTGGCATTTTTGAGATCATTGTGGGCACTATTAAACTTTTGTGACCCTGCTCAGCTTCCTTGCTGCCTCCTCTGTTGTTTTGACATGGCTCCATGAACCCTGTTTAATCCCAATACTTTGTTGTGGTCATGCTGTAGGAGAATGTTTCCAGCTGTGTCTGTGCTGTCTCCAGGATGGACTTCAGCCCTGTAATGTAGGTAGGTTCACTCTTCAGCCCTACTCTGCACTCTTGTCTGCGGTCTTTCCACTGGCCCTGTCTGCTCCCGGCTGAACTTTTTCAATGAATTCCAGACCTGGTTCATTGCTCACTCTGGATTACCCTCTGCTACCAGGCCCTTGCATTGACCAGTTTTCTGCCCCTAATTGTGTAGCACTGTCTGTGCTGCTCTCTGACAGTGTTCCTCTTCCTTAATAGCTTTATAATTTGAATCACAACCAATTACATGAAAGAATTTGATGTACAGAGTTTTGGATGCTAAAGTTACTTGCACTGACATAATCTATTACCAGGAGAGTGTCCTAGCCTCAAGGTCATCAGATATTTTGTGAAAGATGCAACCTTCACCTTTTTCTCCTCCTCAGTGAAGAAAGAGTACACAGGGTAATGAAAAGTGCAGATAGAGACAAAAATTAATGTCTTTTTAGCCTAATGATTAAAAAACTGTTAAGAGAGAGAGCTCTAATGGTTTAGAGAAAACTTGTGCTTTGCAAGAAGTCTATGAAAAACACCTTGCTGGTGTGAATCATCCAACCACAAGGCTACAAAAGCAGTCCACTATGGTTCTCAGGTTATGCAAACTCTGAAATCCCCTGTCGTGGCTGATGTACCCCTGTTTTAGTTGAATCTTGCTTTAAGATTGTTGCAGAATTTAATCCTAGAGCCAGTTCCTTGTATCACAGGATCACAGACAGGTTTGGGTTGGAAGGGACCTCAAATCTGATCCAGTTCCAATTCGCCTGCCATACTTGAATATCCCAGTGATACCATGAAATTTAAACAATATAAGGATGGAATTCTAATAAGAGTAGAAGTTGTTTTACACGACAAGTGAATACTCAAGGTGGAGCGATTTTAAGACCAAGCCTAAAGGTTCTCACTTCCCTAAAGGCACCTGAAGACTTCCAGGTTAGCCTCTTACTAGTTTGTATGTACAATGAGCATCCCAGATACTACATATCACAGTGTACTTCAATGTAAGAGGTTGATAAAATCATATTAGTTTAAACATGCAGTATAAATTTCCACCTTTTCTATCAGGTCAGACATTATATATGATATAACAAGTTCAAACAAGCTTACAATATCAAGTAATTTTTACATCAAAAATGGAGATTCTTAATACTATATTAAATTGTTTTCAGTGCACTTATATGAGAATTAAAATGCTCTGAAAACGTCATAACCACTAAACTCACAGGAAGTTGAAAATATGTACATTACATACAGAAAGAGTTCAAGGCAGAAAGAGGGTATCAATTTTATAATGCATTTGTTTCAGAGCAACAAATGTGTTAAGGATTACTGATATGCTGATAAGTTTAGGAACACAGCAAAATAAACTGTATCTGCTATTCATACATATACATCCCTATAGGTGCAATATTTTTCTAATGCATAGAAAAAAATAAAGTCTTATGGAGAAAATGCTCCTTTTCTCAAAAAATCCCTGTGAAATTATAAATCATGCAGTATTAATATCTGCAGATAGAGAGGAGTGGAATAAAAATTACCTAACACAGACACTAGCTCTAAGCAACATCAGATAGCAAATCATCCAACTAAGATGCAGTGGTAAGGACATAATTTCAAGCTACATTGAATATTGCATGGTATAACACAAGCCATTTTGAAACAAAATTAGATGCATAATTTCCTATATAGACTGCATGAGAAGTCCAATCAAACTAAATTTTTTGTTCTACTGACAGATTTTTGCTATCTGTAGTGTCAGTTTCCTGCAATTTTTTCCTCCCACTGCGTTATTATTTTTGGTGAGGAGGAGAGTCACAGAGCCATGAGGTACATCTTGCACAAATCAATATATCAGAACAACAGCTATGAAACTCATTTACAAAATAAACTACATAAAGTTTGAAGAAAAGACTGTAGTGAATAGACCCATAAATTCAAATTTGTAGGACTGTCTCTCACTTTTCTCACTTGCTTCACAAATATTTTAATTTATAACAAAGGCAGAAATTTTATGAGATACAGATGACTGAGATATTTATAATCCTGTATTAGTAACGCCAAAACTGAAAAGGTCGTATAAACAGTACAGTCCTTATGAAATATAACAAGAAAAAGATCTTTCCATCAGGCTTTCAATTCCTATGTCTTCAATATCTTTTTCTGATAAAATTTATTACAAATTCTGGGATCAAACTGGCACAAAAATTATGCCGTTTGAATAAATCAACATTTGGTTTTAAACCAAATAAGTATGCCTTTTTTTCCCTCTCACACATGCATGTGCACTTACATAATTTGAGAAGACTTCGTTGAAGTTTACTCAAATTATGTTCTTCTTATTTGTGGTGACAAATTTGTACTAAGCATAGTTAATTCATTTCAGTGTTCATTATATTCATATCTTTCAATAACCACAGTTAAACAACAGTTATAAATTTCATATAAGTAAGCCTGCACGTGTGGACTAAATGCCATTTATCTCTGTGCTCTGTTTTCTTCAAATGATGTTCATTCATTATGTTCTCAAGGGAGGGTTCTTTCAATTGTGGCTTTGTTTGTTTGTTTGTTTGTTTGTTTGTTTTTCCCCCACAGGTGCAACAATACCATTATGTTTGTGAATTTTACTAGGCTGGCTCTTTGGATACTTGAACTTTCTCAGTCACACAATGGAACCCACTGCTCAAAGCAGTGTCTTACCCTGTAAGCAGGAATCAGGCAGCCTGTATCTCTCAGAGTTCCAGGCAGCAAGTTATGACAAGGAGTCAATAGGAAACAGGAAAGCGAATTTCACTTCAGATATAAAGGTTCTTGTGTTGAACTGAGATGTGCTACCAGAATGTGCAAGACAAGGGCTGAAGTAAAAGGAACAAGGTCTCTTGTCCCAAAAGACAAGGGCTCCTTTAAAGGAAGCATATACTCTTTATATGCATTATAAAGTTATGTAAGAGAGCACTCATGGGGAAAGGGAGAAATATAGGGAGAAAGCATCTTGTCTCTTGCTAACTAAATGTATTTAAGCTTGACAGTTGCAGTAGCAAGCCCTGTACAGCAGGGTTACTCTGAGATTCCTGGGAATGAGCAGCAACAAATGCAATATTTGGGAAATAAAAATGGAAAGTATAAGCTTGTGGCTGAAGGTTCACACAGGGCTCTGACTATACCTGTTCTAGGTCAGACCTGTTTGAAGTAGAATACAGAATCATTCTTCTGAACAAGAGCTGAAGACAAGTTCATAGTCTCAATGGGAACACTTCAGGCTGCTGACACTTAGCACAAACTCTCTTGCATGTTTTTCTCATACCTGTGAACCCTGAATCCCTCACCATGCAATAGTATGGTTGATACAGTAGGGGTTTATACACCTTGCCCAACTCATACACTAGTCCATTAAGTAAGGCTTGGCATTGTTCTCAGTAGTGGGAGATGTAGGCTGAGAAGGGAACTGAAATCTTGCATCCTTTTCTCTGGATGAATAGATGATTATTTTAATGAACACTGCTGCTACAGAAAAAGAAAAATAAAATCAAAACCAAAGCAAACCAAAACAAAAGGTACTTTTTGCTCAATTTATTATTAAAGAACAGTGAAAGACATAATTTTTCTTTTATTGATGAATGTTTACAGCCCTCATCCATCAAACCTATATGCTATCTGTGCACATTCACAATGCTACTGTCAATTAATAAATGAACATTAAAACAGCTGAAATGTTAATCAGGGACTTGGCCTTGAAATCTTGCTTAGTTTTTCTGATAGGAACAACAATATTTGGTGATACATATATCTGCCTAATACGACCAAAATTTTACAAGAATATTTTTGGTGACATAATTTTTTTTAAATTGATTTATTTCTTGCCCTAATTTCTTCATCAACTGGCAACCAATACCAAATACACAACCACATAAAAATTATGAAAAGTATAAATTTACACCACTAACGGCTTTGGTTTTATACAGTAAATACCGAGAAATACAGTGCAGTCATTCACTCATTAAATCACTAGATGTACCCTATTCCAAATCTGGAAACAGTTGAAGTTTCTTTATTCTTTTAGCCTTTGTTTATAGACTTTGAGTCTATGTGTCACATTCTAGTGTAAAGTGATGCTTTGCACTAGAGGGAAACTACTACTTCATCTGGGGTACTATATGCTAGTTTTCTACTACAGAATGTGTTAAATTGCAATCATTCATCTAGTAGCACATTTTCAGTTTCTGTTACCTAACTATGCCTTAATTATATCCAGCAAATGACCAGCTATACAATATGGTTCCTTATCACCAGACACACAGAAGCAAAATATCATCATATGTACATTGCTTTCTTCTGACACCCCTCAAAAGTCTGATTTGAAACAGTTCTCTACAGAACACCTAGAGAAATGATAATACAATTGTTTGCAATTGGAATATAAAGAAAATTACAAATAGGTTCATGGGTGCTGCTCACAAAATGAATGCACTTCTCATTACAGGATTCAGCATTTATGAATGTGTTCTGACCTAGTTTGATATGCTGACTTTTCAAAGCAAGGACTGTTACATAATGGTGCCTTCATTTAAGACCTATAGTCTGAAGTACTTGAAATTGTATAAAACAATATATAGAACTCACTTCTAGGAAAAATCCTGGAATATTAAGGTTATGTTTATTTAAGCTTTAAGAAATCAACTGGGTATCATATGGCTGAACCAAGCATCAGCTGAAGGGACTGTGTGACGGCAGAGCTCTTGCCTCATCCTATGCCTGGGAATGGATGCCTTTTGAAGAAGTAAAGCAGGGGAGATACATTCCCTAAATATCCACAGGTGTAGCCCTAAGAAATAATCTGTATGCAGAATAGACACTAGGAGAATTAACATTCCTTCATCTTACCGCTTTTCTGCTGAATGGCAATTGAAACAAGGGCACTATTAACTGTTTTCTGCTGGAAGGGTCATTCTGTGAGGTAGCATCTGCATACACCCTTAATATGTTTCTCTCGTCTAAATTTACACGGGTATATAGTGGATTCATAGGTCTGCCATAGCATAGACAAGCTCCTCTTGCTGAAATCTAAATCCCAACACCAATCCAGTCTTGTATGCAGCAAGATTAAAGCATACGCAATGTTTGCTTTCTTCAGCACACCTAAATAAAAACCAAAACAATTCTGAAGAAAGAATAAAGGAACATGTTAAAAAATTGCAAGAACATATCTGCAATATATGTAGCAGCACAGTGAAGCATTTGCACAGGAGCACTACTATATTTCATTCTAGCACTCCAGGGGAGCAGGCAGGTTGTGCCCAGCTCAAGCCAGCACCCACAGTCACAGGAGACTAGCTCCAGCCATCTCTGATCTGGGTCAAGGGAGAGTATCCATGAGATGCATTCAAGCCTACCTGGCTCTGTGTGTCTGTGAAACATGAAGCATGTCTATGCTACTGTGCCAAATGGAGAAAAAGTGGTAGATCACCACACAGCATTTCTTTCTTTTACCTAATATCACGCATATGCCTGTTTAATTTTTAATTTCCCTCTTTTGGGTTTATTCTTTACCGAGATGCTTTCTGGGCTCAGTCTTGCATGGACAAAATGAAAACATATTAAGACCACTGGGAGCTCTATATTGATTGAAACAGCAGCCATGTAGGTCTCTGACTGCTACTAAAAAAGCCTGTTGATTTGATTGCCTAATGCTGGCTGAGCAACACATTATCTTGTAATGACAAGTCTGTGCATCCCCATCACCAGACTCCTAGATACAGAAAATTAAAAAAAATCTGTAAATGACAATGGAAAGATATTTCTCCAGTGCTTGGATGCCAACAAAGGAAAAGTGGGTACCTATTGTGTCTATTACATTTTTTATAAAAATTGTGCTGATAATATTACAACACCTTCAAAGGAAAGAAGAGTCTACCATTTAATTTTGTGTAAAATTACGTGATAGGCACTTTTTAAGAATACCTATAAGCCACTATTCTTAAGGAACAAACTTAAAAATGAGAACTTTGTGAGTTCATACAGGGCTTTCTTCAATGCTTATTTCACAAGCCTGATATCCTTGTGGCTTTGGTAAGAAACAAGGCTTGGGGTATTTTTAAGTGGGATATCCGTTTACTTCAGAACACAGATATTGGAGTTTATATTTTACTAAGCCTCCTAACTGTGTGTTTATTAGAATAACTCTAGTGAAATATAATAGAACTCTAGCAAACTAATTCATCTTAATATTATAATAACAATCTTCCCTGGACAGGCATTACAGACAGATGCACAGCATTTCCTAAGGAACTTTTTCCACCAAGCCTAGTTCCACTGTACAGACATTTTTTTTTTTTTTTTTAGGACACACAATCCTTTTTACTCTTGCCCTCTTTCCCATCCCCTCTTCTTCCCTTTTTTCCCTCTCTCCTCTTCCCTTTCCTTTCCCTGGCCGTTCCTTCCTGCTCAGTTACTCTTCTCAAAAGTCTAAGCTCAAGCTTTATTATATATGAGCATATACACCATGTTGAAAATTAAACAAATAATACTGTCAAAATTCTTAACCACACAGAACTGAATACATGGACACTTTAATGTATTTATTTTTAGCACACTCAAAAGATTAAACAAAGAGGGATATATTTGTTATTCCCTCCTGTGTGGATTCTTTTCTCCTATATAGTTATACACTTATTATGAATGGTGGCAATAATTTATTATCACTCTCTAAATTCTGCGAATGGAAAAATCATGTGTTTCCTGGATTTATTTTACCACTGTCAAACTGAAAAGGTATGTGATATTGTAATATATGCATCAGAGACTCCCTGTTATGTGAATAAAATCAAGGTAAATTAATATTGGTATGATGAATTCATGAATATTTACATTGTCTTTGAAATTGATTACAAAAATAAATAATCATTTGTGCAAAATTTATCAAAGCAGACAGGTGCAAAAAGATGATAAAATGCCTCTTCATAAATATAGGAAAATATTTCAATGTAACATACATTACAAGATACCACTTTCTTCTTTTGCCTAGAAAGCCAAATTTTCATTTCAGAATATGTTGATAAACCTGGCAACAGTAAATACCATGCTGAAATGCAAAGTCAATGGAAACTGTAGAAGCAATGTTGGAGCACCCAATTTGGAGTTAATCTGACACATAGCAAAATAAATATGTGCTGAGTGTTTTAAAGTACAACTCAGTGGAGTTTTATCAGATGCAAAATAACATATATATAAAGTATATAAATGGCAGCACTGTATGGAAAAATGCAGCCATAAAGTGCATTTAAAAAGTTAAAGCTTTTCTATATTTTTCTTGGAAAAGCCATCAGTTGAGTGATTGATGACAGAACAGGAGCTTTATGAATTAAGCTACTTATTTATTTTTAAGAATTTTTAAGGTATTGAATTATAGAATGCTTAAGTAGGTAATTAACATATGTCCTGGTTTAACCAGCCCAGGGAAGTGAGCTGGCTGGTTTTGAGACTGGCATTTTATTGGAGCAATGGGAAAGCATTTCTAGTTGTTATTCCCGTTGGCAGCAGCCCGGGCAGTCTCTCTCCTCCCGGCTGTCAGAGCACACAGCTCTGCCCTCTGTGCCCTGGGCTGGCTGGGGCAGGGGAGGCCCCGCGGGCCTGAACCCTCTGAGAGCCCCCCCAGCACGGCTTTGAAACATGACACCATGGACTGCTGTGGCCAGATGCTGTTTCTGATTAACTCCTTCAGTACATCATTGCGCAGATGGAACTTAGAAAGCCTCCATCCTCTCTCCAGTGAGAGAAATTAGAATGTAGATGTGTAAAGACCACATGAAGTATCAAAGTCAGTCAAGAAAGAGTGAAAGTTCAGGTGGAAGGAGTGTGGGAAGTTGCTTTTGAGCTGTAAAAGACTCTTGTGAGCTATGGTAATTGGCTATCATATATTGAGATTTTTTCCTTTAAACCATAAAGAAGTATGGGGGAGATAGAAGAGTTCAAATTAGAGACCTGAGCAAAGGAGTAATACGNAACTGAAGAAAGACTGGTTTAGAGGTGGAAAACTGACTAAGATTTCTGAGTGTTGTTTTCTTTACATTGTAGGCTGGGAGAAAAGAAGGTGTGGGGAGGGAGGAAGAGTGTTTTGAAGGTTCCATCCTCATTCTTATTGTTTTTCTTTCTTTTAGTATTAGTTAATAAATCTTATTACTTTTAAGCTTAAGCCTGCTTTGCTCTTGATTGAAAACTGAAATTGGCAAAAAAATCAAACCAGAACAGAAATTGTTGTTTCTGCCTGGTTTCGAATTGAAACCACAACAACATATTAAATATATGAAAATATATCTAGTTGATGCTTAAAGAATTCAGAGGATCTCCAATTCACTTACAGTGGTTAGGTTTCAGAATAAGTGAAAGTTGCTTACTGAAATCAGGAATGGATTAATCTGGTACTGCCATGTGAAACTGATCCTACAGATGGGGTTTTCTCAAGAAGCCCAAATCAGTACACCTCTTATCACTTTATCATCTATGAACTATTAGATCCTCAGTCACATTCATTTCACAAACAATTCTCGTCATATGATGCCTTGTGAGTCACACAAATTACACATATATATACTTTCTCCTGTTCTACCGAGAGACATTTTTTCATATTTATGAATCAGTTATATGAGTCTTTTCATAAATATATTAAAAGCTATGTTGCTCACTAAAACAGGACATAAAAAGTTTTGGATTCTTTTTAAACAAGATGTAGAAGCATCCAACTGTGCATTTGCATCACAAAACATATTTCCATTAAAAGAATAGTATTGGTAGACAAATAAAGTGGTACAAACTGATTGTGATTGAAAAGAAATAAGGTTGAAAGCCATAAAAGTGATTGAGTTTCCATACTTTTAAAAGCAATTTAAGTGATGTACGGGGGCATGGCCAGGTTTTGGCAGCAGGAGGGCTACAAGGGTTGATTCTGTGAAAAGCTGCCAGAAGCTTTCTCCAGCAGAGCAAATGATATTCAGCTCCAAGAAGGATCAGCCACGAGCCAAGGCTGAGCCCATCATCAACAGAGATAGTGCCTCTGGATAAGGTAGTTAAGAAGGGTGGACAAAAACTGCTTCAAAATGGCAACAGAAGAGAGAAGTGAGAGTATGTGAGAACAACAATTCTGTGGATACCAGGGTCAGAGAAGGGAAGGAGGTGTTCCAGGTGTTTGAGTGGAGATTCCCTTGCAGCCTGTGGTGCAGCCCATGGTGAGGCAGCTGTGCCCCTGCAGCCCATGGGGATTTAGAGATCCACCTGCAGCCCAGGGAGGATCCCACATTGGAGCTGATGAATGCCCAAAATTGGCTGGGAAGCCTCACTGAAATGAGTTTGCTGGCAGGAGTTGTGTGACCCCCTGTCCTCCTGTGGGGGATCCATCCTGCAGCAGTCTGTTCCTGACAGACGACACCCCCTGAAACAGACCTGTGCTGGAGCAGTTCATGAAGAACCTTAGCACACGGTGAGGACTTGTGGCTACTGGCCCGGGGGGCCCAGCTAGCCTTGTCCCCCAGCTGCACAGCCAGGGGCAGCTGTTTTCAGGCTGCCATCAGTCCTTAAACAGTGGAAAGCAGAGAGGCTCTCTGCTTTCTAGGCTCCCAATTCCCCAGAGTCGGGGTTTGAAGTAAGGGTCCAAAAAGGCACATTTGCAGAGATGTTTATTCTTCTCAAGGGGCTGCAAAAGAGTGCCCAGGTCCCCAATTTCCACACTTTTAAACTGCATCAGTCTGGGGGTGTAACCATTGGGGGGATAGATACAATGGAACAGGGAGTGGCTCGCCAGGGACAGACCAAACCCATTGGTAGGGTAACAGGAGTAGACCACTCGGGAAAAAACAAATTTGACATCCACCACCACAAGGACTCACACTGGAGAAGTCATTGCTAGGGCAATTAACTAATGAAATATGAAAATGGAGATAATGATTGAAATTTCCAATTTCATGTTGTGAGTAGACAAAAATAAAATGGTTTAAAAATAAAAAAAAAAAAGTATGATTGAGAAAAATATGTTAATTCTCAAAACCAGATTTATATACATAATGATACATCTCATGGGTAGTCCAGTTTAAACTTAATCAGTGACCTGAATTACTCAGCCTAATTTTAAGTGAAGCCATAATTTACTCCAGTCTCTGGGATACTCACAGAGCTCACAGCTACCTTTCTTTGCATTCTCATTTCATTTTGCCTTGACATTTCACTTTTTTCCCAGACATTTTCTTCTCATTGTCTCTTCTGTCTAGGTTGTTTTCTGAACTACTGGTTCAGTAGTAGCTTTTTCAGTAATTCCACAGACTGAATTGGCTGATAGGCAAGTCCAACCCATTATTTTAAATTAAGCTTTCTTCAAATTTGACCTTAGCATCACCACTTCAGCACATGATCTTTGAAGAACTGTATCTCTTCAGGTTTCTAGTACTGTCTAACCCTCAGCCAATAATGTGAATATATTTACACTAAGTAAGTATATTTTTTTTAACAAAATTAGCATGCATGCTTTTTGACCTATAAGGTACATTTGTAATATGATTTAAAATGGTTGAGTTATAAAGTTCTTAGAAATTAAGGTTAATAATGAAATCATGGAAAGACACTTGAATAAAGCAATAGTACATAATGACTTCTGGATATATAAAAGAAAATTCATATTCCTTTTTAAAATTCCTAATGATTTTTCATTACACTTTCTCAGTATCCCTGAAGTACAGCTTCGCACTCTATGAAATATCATCTAATTGAGGCTTCATCCTTTTACTATTTGTCATCATTTAGAAGGTGTCCCAGGAAAGAACATATTAAAACATCTTCATTTCCTCTCACTAGTTCAAACCTTTACAGAAACTCAATTTTACAGAAATTGTATTTTAAAAAAAATTATATTGACAGTGTTACAGCAAACAAGTACTTTAGCTCAGCAGGTAGCAAATCTGAATGACTCATATTTTCTTACACAAAGGTTTTACTTCAAAGATAAAAGGACAAGGAGTGTTCTTTTATTCTCTTAGCTCCCTTTCAAGGACCTTACAAAAACCTTTTTTCCCATTTCAAAAATTAGTACCTTTAAATGCTACAGCAGAAAAGTACTAACATAAACATGTTCCCTGAAGAGATATCAGAACAGATTAATTCTGTATTAGATAGATAAAAAGCAACTGCTTGTTAACTCTGTGAAACTGCATGAAACTGCTAGGTTTTTAACAACTGTTAATTGTAATAAGCAGATCTGTAATGGAAACAGCATCAGAAACAGTTCAGGAAACTTCACAAGAGACTCTGAACTCCTGTGTTTATGTACATATTCTAAATAATTCAAGTAAGAGGCTCTTTAGAGTTAAGAAGACAAAAGGATCACACACAGAAATAAATAATGTGTTTTCTTCCAAACTGGTTTGGAAGTGGGTAATAGGGAAAAGAAATAACCAGTCAGTTGAATTGTGAAGTAATTTAGGTTAGAAGGAGAGCCGTCATCTAATTTAAGCCTTCTGCTTAAAGCAGGTTTACCTTCAAAGGCAGCTAAAGTTGCTTAGGATTGTGTAATGTTATATTTGAGAAACTCCAAGGAGGACAATTCTGCAACCTCTCTGGAAGCTCTGCTACAGTTTTTTGGCTAACAGGCCCTGCCCTTTTTGTTTTATATATCAGGGGAAAAGTCTGCTCCACCTTCCCCACTGAACTGGAATTAAAGCTTCAGCTGCTTGACTTCTCTTCCCTGAGCTAAACAAAGCCTCTTCTTATCTTCTCTCAGGTTATGTATTTCATCTGTCTAACTGGCTTAGTGATCTTTAGATGGATTTGCTTTCCTTTATGAACATATTTCTTTCCCTGGGACCCAGAAAAAGACATATTACTTCAGCTGTGACCTCCTCTGTGCAATAACAGCTCCCCTCAGCCAGCTGGCAATGATCTCACTAATACAGCTGTGCTGGCTTTGCCTGCCATTAATGTAATTCCATTCTTAACATCTCCTATGGTGTTGTCTTGATTTTCTCACTTAGTCAGTGTCAACCTACTAGCACTGCTGAGCAGTGCTTTCACAGTGTCAAGACCTTTTCTTCTTCCCAGTCTGCCTCCTCAGAGAGGAGGCTGGAGGTGCACAAAAAGTTGGGAGCAGACACAGCCAGCACAGCAGACCCAATAGAGCAAAGAGATATTTCATGCTACATGACGTTGTGCTCAGCAATAAAAAATCAGGAAAAGAAGATAGAAGTGGGCCAGTGTATTTGTGATGTTTTTCATGTTGTTTGTCATCCTAACATCCAACTTCCCAACAAGTGTGTTGAGGCCCTGCTTTCCTGGAAGTGGATGAACACCTGCCTGTGATGGGATGTGGTGAACTCATTTCTTATTTTGCTTTGCTTGCACAAAGCAAGGTTTTCTCACTTTTTCCCCTCTGATTCTCGCCCCCATCCCCTAGAGGAACAGTCAGTGTGCACATGCTGGGGGACTTTCCTGCCAGTTGTGGTCAAACTACCACAGCAGCCTTCTGTGCATTTAGCCTCACCGCTCACTAAGAGTGTAGTCCTGTCTCATGCTAATTGGTCCAAGACCTTTTCTGCAGCCCTTTTCCCAGCACAGCAGTCTCAGCACTGATGCAAGAGGCCTTTCTCAGTGGCTGAACTTCTCACTTGTCTTTGTTGAAATTCCAGAGGCTCTGTTGGCTCATTTCTACGTCTTTATCCTGAATGGCAACTCGTCCTTTCAACGTATCAGCTCTCAACCCCAATTTGTAATCATCCATGAACCTGTTGAGGAAGTCAGATGTGGATCCCTGAATTACTGAAACAGGTCTCTCAGAGAGGCTGTGACATCTCTGCCAAAACTGGAGGTTTTCAGCTCTTTACTGGAAAAGCCCCTCAGCAAACTGATTTAACTTACAAGCAAAATGTTATTCTGACATAGACTACATCTTGAGGGCCTCCCATGACCTTAATTACTGGTACAAACAGAAAACATGGGACAATGCCTACTTTTTCTCAATTTTGTAAAGTTGTATCAGATTACTAATCACAGCAGGAATAATTAACTATTTCTAAAAAGACTAATCCAATTTTGACAATGATTTTATTATACATCTGGTAACTTTTATTCATATAAAATTGATTTAAAAGAGATAAGACTCAAAAAATCCCTGTTTCCTGAGAGCAGGAAGAAAGAAGTATGACTCCATAATCATTTGAGAAAGGCCAGATATTTCAAATGTTACGTGAATTCCATCATATGGCAGTGATGAACACCACACTCTAAAACAAATTGTGATATTTACACAATGTTGTCAGGAGGCTTTCATTCTTCAATTTTTTTCTTAAAATGATCGTAAAGATTAACATTCACTAGGAATAGCTGCCACTGGTATAACAGAAGTTTTTAAGCCTCTCTGTGTGTTTGCATCATGAAAAAAGCTTTTCAATTCAAAATTTCTTTTACACTTAAAAATCATACCCAAAAGCATGTGTATAAGTTCTTGTTCCTCTTTGAATATTCAGAGATGTTAGAGTTATGGTTTTATTCATGAAGAAAGGGTCCTTATAGCTCAAAGAATATTCTTTGAGTGGCTCAGAGACTGATCCATTCTCAATATCTGCATTAATTGGCTAAATTTCACACTCTCTTATCTTTGCAGTCCTGCTCCAGTGCATTGGAAACCCAGGGCAGTCCAAGTTGAATTATAATTTCCTATCTATCACTACCACACAAACACACAGGAAGCCTTGGGAGAAAGTTCAGATAGATAGAAGCAGATAAAATTATTTGCTTCCAGACATCTACATTTTCTGAGAGAAAGCTGTTCATGAATTTTCAAATGGGATTTATTTAATACAAAATAGGCATCTAAAATTATTAAAGTAATAATTCTCTAAAAATATCTCTTTTCCCCTGCTTACTATGCAGCTATGTAATTTATCCATGACTATTTCAGATGAAGGTAGATCAAGATGAGTTAAATTAATACCATCTCTAGCTAAGGAACTCATATTAGGTACCGAAAAGATTGTTATTAGAGACTCTCCATGTGCTTCCAGCATCTGATCTTATCTACAAGGTCTGGTGTTCTTTGGGATATTCCAGCAGGGTGAAAGCCTCATCTTATTGAAGATGTCTGTACTATTATCATTATCATTTCAAGGAATTCTAGCAGCAGCTAAAACATCTGTTTCTTCTTGAGAGAATCTGGAATGCAAACTGTTTTGTTTCTAGTACACTGTAAAAGTGCCATGGAGCTTGATACTTGAAGTTTTCACCATGACTTAAATACATGCTTGCCCAGAATCTGATTAAGGAAAACTGAAAACTTTTAACTCTTAATGTTAAAAAGTCCTGCCCTATTTTATATAATGTAAAAAGACTGAAGATGTTCATTGCTTACACGTTTACTAGACTCATGTTAACATGACACAGTCAAGTACTTGATAGCCTTTTGGGGTTTTTTCACCATAGTACTTGAAAGATCAAATTATCTTTCTCCAGCTCAAAGCAAAAATTATTTTACAATCATGATGCTTGACAATGGAATTTTCAGGAAGGAGTTTGGATATTGTGATTTACCTCTGAATTGCCTTGGCATAGTTAGTTACCAAGGAAATTAAGAGCAAGAGCTTAATTATTCACAGGTTTATTCACAAAACTTTACTTTGTCTTGGCAAGATTAAGAAAGTCATATATTACTATGATAACATTCTGTACTTCCGTTGATGATAGTATACAAGTTTGGATACACTGGTTTCTATTTTTCTTTATTTACAACTCCCAAGACTAGAGTCTATGGAAAGAAAAGCTTAGAAGTACAAGAATCAATACAAAAAAAAAAACAAAAAACAAATACAGATTCACAAAATTTCCCCACCCTCCCCAACCCCCAGCCTGATCTCAAAGTTCCCGTGTTCTAAATGTTATCTTTTTCACATCTATGTGAAAAAGAGGAGAATAGGAGGGGAATTTGGTTTGATTTGTGGTCTTTGGCTGATTTTCTGTTTCCCATGAGGGCTGAAAAGTCTCTGCTCATGGTCTGGACAATGGTACAAGCTGAGCTGTTGGTATGAGATACACTACTCAAAGAGATCTGGGAGTAGATACTAGCCTGGCTATTCCAGAACTTACTTGCACGTGCAGGATGTCTTCTGAGCCCTAGGGCAAAGACTGCAGTATAAATAGTGATAATAGATGTGTGACCTGTCTGGTACATGGAATACATACTCACTGTACCTGCTTTTTTTTCCAGGTTAGTCGTAGCATTCACTTCTGTTTTCCTTTGTTTATCATGAAAAGAAAAAGAAATCAACATCAGAATAACTATTGTACATACTTCATTTTGCCTTTTCAGTTGAGGAGTTATGTTAGGTTCTTCCCTTATTAGCACTTCAGAAAAGGAAGATTTAGTCACAGGGAAGGGGGAGAAATGTCTCTCCTGATGGAATATTAAAAAAGAGAAAATGTGCAACTCAACCATTTCTTTCCATATAGAATGCATTTCCTGGGCAATGCAATGGAAAATACTGTTACTACATTAGCCTATTTATTGTATATATTTCTTCATTCTTATTTCCGTGAAATTTGTGTACTTATATGCTCTATATATAATGAACTGCTGAGCTTGTGTGATTCTTGCTGACCCAGCTTTTCACGCCTGTCAAAATCTCTCTGTATGGGTGATCTTCCTTCTGACTAAATCAATTCACCCAGTTTAATGTCACGCACAAAACTGGTGGTGATGCATTTAGTCCTGTCATCCAAATATTCTAGAAAGATATTGAATAGTATTGAACCCTGAACAAGCCCAGTCATGAGTGGGTGCCAGTTCAACTTGATCCACCCTCCTTGTGCTCAATGTAAAGGTCATTTTGCTCCAATTCTCTCCATCTGTGCAGTCCATTTCTTAACCAAATTGTCAGAAGGGATGTTGTTGGAGTCTGTCCCAAAATGATTTACTAAAGTCAAAGAAGTAAATTCACAGTTCTGTTGTAATCCAATGAACAAACTGTTTCATCATTGAAAGTAATCAGGTTGGTTAAACCCAATTTACCCTTGTTAAATCTGTGTTGGCTTTTGCCAACAAATCTGCTACATAAGAATGTAAGCCCATACCACTCAGTAGTCAGCCTGTCTACAAACATCAGGGATGCTTCCAGTAGGGTGAATGGCTGTGGTTCTCAGTCTGCATGGACAACAAATATAATCAGAGTGTTGGTAGTGGTCTCAAGGATTCTTTCAAAACACCATATAATCATATATATTGTGAGGGTCTAAATTACAGTTCTTCACTTTCACTGAAGTAGGTGGGGAAATAATTTAGCTTTATTCTGTACCTCAATTTCTTTCATACTTCTGACAATTTTATTTTGGTTCTAGAGAAGTTTCTTGCCTCATGATATAACCCTCAATTTTTGAGGCAGAAATTAAGGCATTACTTTCCAAATATTGTTGAACACTATGATCACAGTTTAGTATTATTTATGCTATAAGCTTAAAAAAAATAAACAAAGACAGTAAAGAGGATTCACTTAGTTAAAATGTAGTCAATAAAGCAACATCATGTCATGTTTTGCATTCTATTTTAAAATATAACTATATTTTAGACTATTTCTATATTACTCCATGTCCAGGCCAACATGTTCTCTGGGAATTAATCTCTTTGTTCTGATGCATATGTCCTCAGAACTTTAATTGTGTTCAAATATAATTCATTATGTTCAAATAGAAGTAGCAATTTATAAGGGTCAGACTCTTGATCCTATAGTCCCTGTGTGCCAGGCAACCAACTCTTTAATTTACGTTCCGTATTTTCAAATAGTTGAATTCTGTGAATATTAATATAATTCATGACTACTAAACATGGTGGCAGTTATACACTGTGATTAAGTATTCATTGAAATTCAGCTAAAAGAACAAAATTCATTAATAGCATTAAGTGCATTTGATTAATATCCTTAGCATTAAGAATACATAAACTGTCCTTTCAAAAATGTATATATCATCCAATTGTAAGGAAATACTGGAGCAGTAGGTTATTTTAGCTTTTTCATCATGGCTAGTTTAGAGCTTGATCCATCTGTTAATGTGCAGGACACCATAACGCAGATGCAAAATAAATTCATTTTCAACTGATGTTAATAAAGATAGGCAGCAAATTATACAATTAAACCCAGAAATATTTGAAGGAATTTCATGGTTTTCTTCATTACATTTCTATTTTCAGTTATTTTATTTTTTCATAGAGCATGCACCTCTATTATCATTTATTGTAATATGTTTGCTTAGTTTATAAGGTATATTTATTTAAAATACTACATGTAATTGATACGTATTTTTATATATACGAGGAACAATCACTTGAATGACAATAAAGGTTTTTTTTGTCAGGCTCTTCTATCTGCCATTTAGACAAAAAGAATACCTACCAGTAAAACTGGATGAAGAGACAGATCATTCAGAAGAACTCAGAATGGGTATACTACAGCAACAAGATTATAGAAATAGAGACAGTTCTGTCTGTCTGCAAGATGCAAACTGTGTAAGATTTAACTGATTTCAAGTATTATAAGGTCTGCTATCTTTCCTGTTAATACATAGAAATTTTGACCTGCATCTAGTCAGTGTAGCCACCCACCGAGCATGCTGCCTTCCCCTCACTGCAGAGAAACCCTAATACAACATTGGCTTATAGTCTTACATTTTTAATAAAAATATTTTGCACTCTATTTTTATTATTACTTTCCTCTCATGTATTTTTCTCCTCATCACCTTTCCCAGATGAATGCTTTCAGTGGTACCATGCTTTTGTCTGGCCACCTCTATCTGCAGATGGCTGTACAGTTCTATCCATTCTCCAACTCAGGTCTCTGCTGTTTCTTGAGGAAGCCTAACACCACTTCAGTCAGATCCACACCCCAGGCTTTACATGAATTATTCACATTCTTGTCGCTTTCCCTAGACCTCTCACTTGTTCTGCACTGTTTGTCCAGCCAATTGCTCACTCACATTTTGACAATGCACAGTTTCCATTTACTTCTGCCATTTTGTCAGGGTTAGCATTTCAATTTTAACAATCATTTCAGCAAAATAGCCTAACTTGTTGAGAAATTTTGACTTCATATTCTGAGACATAGCTGTGAGACTCAGAAGATGCCACATGTATCTCACAAAACACAAAGACTATAATTTAGCATTGAAATGCAATCAGAGTTAGTAGGTTATGAAATAAATAAAATAAAGCACCGTGGCAACACGACTTTTGTTGTTGTTGTTGTTTTTTGTTTGTTTTAGTTTTGGCTATAAAGCGTTTTTCTTCCAAAACAAATTTTTCTATTAAAATATTATTTTTCTTTTTCTTCTCAGGAAAATACTGATGAATTGAACCCAATCTGACAGTCAAGACAACATTTAAACACTCTGATATTTTTCCAGTGAATCTAATGCTAGCACTTCATAAAGTATTCTCTTTTTCAAAGCTATATTCACCTTGAAAAATGCACGATTCGCTCTAATTAACTGGTAAAGTCTATAATGTTTCACCAGAGTTAAGATTTCAACTTGTCTTTCTGAGTCCTTTCTAATAAGATGCCACTTGGTAGCTACACCTAATTGTTGAACAGTTACTGTATTTTTCCAAAATAAATATTTCAATAAAAGCAGTTACGTGCAATATAAAAAAATCCCAGGACTTGGGAGCACGACTGTGTTACTTGGTCTTCTGCAGCAAGAAATTCCCTTCTAATATTATTAGGGATTGTTTTTGGAGTTTGTTTTTTTTTGGGGGGGGGAGGGGAGAGGGGGACAGAAAGGAGGAAGTATCACACATTGCAGAGTAATTGTAATCTGCATTGTTTCCTATGGACTATTCTTTTTGCACAATGTTTTAGAAAAGCAGACTTTTAAATAGGTTTCGAGTGTCTCAGAGTATAGAAGTGAAAAGCTGGTAGGACCTTTGTGACATTTGTGATATTAATTTGAAAATCTCCTAAACCTCATAACATTGTAGATATCAAGAATAAAACTCTAAATATCAGTTTCAGCTTCACAGTAGGTACACCCTTAAGAAATCTAATTAACTCACTGTTATTCTTTCCACTACTTTTAAGGTTGTTCTTCTGGAGGAATCTCACATGCATTTCACTGAGTAATCAAGTTTGGTTGGTAATGGCTGTTTTTTTGGTGATCTGAAATACATTAATTCTTTTGCAGAAAATTAATAATTAGGAGACATTTAGTGTAACTATTTCTCTGGATTTCATTAAGTAGAATAAATAATTATTTAATTCATCACATGCACAGCTAGCAAGTGCAATTATCTGATCAATACACTTTCATAAATGATAGTGGCATTATATATATTGGCATATTTTGCTGATATTCCTTGAGATGTTCTCAAAACCATATACCTTTATAAAAGGCAACAAGATAACTGGCATATCCAACTTAATACAAGTCATGATAGCCTATCTTTTATAATAAGTATAAATCCTCCTGAAATGTATGATTTTTCTATTTTTCTCTAAATTATAATAAAACTCTTAATGAAATATTGCCTCATTATTTCTTTAAAGTCTTGACTATTAATTTCTCTTTCTAAAGCCAGATAATATTTCATATGTTAGAATATATGCAAAAAATCTATTCTTTTTAACTTGTTAAAAAGGTCTGTCCTTGTGATAAATTTGTCAGGTAAGTAAAATTAGAAAATGGAGACTAAGTGATGCTTTAAGAATTTTAAAAGTTTATTATATCTATCCTGATACTTTAAAAATAAAGTTTATGAGTTTATTATTAAGCTTATGTAATAAAGCTTTTTACATGCAAATTCTCATTTAATTCAGTGAATAATTTCAAATTTGAAAAAAGGCACAGGTCTTAAAGTTCTATTTCTATCTACTCCATGGATGGTAAAGTTGTGTTCTGATGCTTCTAGTGACTGAAAAGCTTTGTCACTAACTCTCCTTTTCTATCACAGTGGAGAATTCACAATAGATTTTTGTCTTAAGGCGGCTAAAATTGAACACGTTATCTTAAATGTAGAAAAGGTGAACCTATGATGAGGAAATCACAATACCTAAATGTGCAATTACCACTGTCAGTCTTTTAGTTCTCAGTGATAGCTTATGTTATCCCTCCCAAGCAAAGAAATTGGTAAGTGAACTATTCCTAAAATACACCTTCTCAACATATGTTCTTAAAAAGGAAAAAAAGAAAGAACTACTAACTCAGAAATATGAGGGTGAAAAAGAAAATTTGGAGAAGTAATGTCTTAGAATGTGATTTGTGTTACTAACCATTATTATTTACAGCACATATTTACATCATATAGCTAGTCTTGCTCTGGATCCTTTTGGATGAAAATCTGTACATGAGCCACAGTGTGCATTCACAGCCCAGAAGGCCAACCATAAGAAAAAGCCCAAAAAAACTGTAACAAACCTCAAAATCTGATTCAAAATGGGAACGGTCAGTAGGCCAAAGAAATGTATTCTCCCCTCTACTCTTCCCCCTTGAGGCTCCCACCTGCTCTACTGTATCCAAGTTTGGGGTGCTTAAGACAAGAAGTACTTGTTAGAATGGGTCCAGAGGAGAGCCATGAAAATGACCAGAGCACCCTCTCCTTTGAAGACAGGCTGCAACAGCTGGGGACATCTCTCAGACTGGAGAGGAGAAGGCTCTGGGAACACATCATTCTGGCCTTCCAGTACCTTAATGGGGCTTATGAAAATGAGAGAGAGGGACTTTTCATACAGGCAAAGAGTGCCAGCACAAGGGGCAATGGCTCTAAACTGGAAGGGGCAGGTTTACATTACATGCTGGGGAGAAATTCTCCCCTGCAAGAGTGGTAAAGAACTGGAACAGTTTATTCATAGAGGCTGTGGATGTCCCGTTTCTGGGAGTGTTCAGTTCCAGACTTGATGGGGAATTGAGCAAGGTGGTCTAATGAAAAGCCTCCCTGCCCATGGCAGTGGGGTTTGAAACTAGATCTTTAACATCCTGTCCAACCCAAACTATTCTAGGACAGCATTTTTTCAGTGCTGCATCAAAAACAATGCTAAAACAGTAAGTTTAAGACACTGCATTCAGTTTACTCAGTTACATTAGAATAAGAGGAGATAAAAGGTTCAAGAAAAGGTAACCGTAGCTAGTGATGTTAAACTCCCAGTGTTCAGTTCATAGCCATAGCTATATATATTTACCACAGCAGTGGATAAAGGTAATCCTATATGCACTTTGAAGACTTAGAATTCTTTTATTACAGCAAAAGTCCGCAGGAATGAAATGAATATTCAATCTCATAAAGTAGAGAAACTTCAAGAGAGAGACGCACTCTCTCTCCTAGTAGAGTATGTGGGTGGCCATGAGTAGCACATTAGATATGAGTTTGCAGTGTAATATGACAGAAAAATGCAGTTCAACAAAGGTAACAAGTCACAGAAGATGAAGGTAGTTGTCATCCTATACAGCTCATGTGGTAATGCCATTCTATTGCATGTACCTTGACATCAGAGAAGTTGTTGATACACAGCTTGAGAAGATAATTTGTGTTGAAGGACTGTATATTTGAAGTTTAAAAAAAAATTAAAAAATAGATGTAGGTGGGTGGACAAGAGGATTACTCACTGATAATTTCCTATATATATTTGAGGAAAGAAAACAACTGACAAGATTAACAGTTTACTTTGTTACTGGAACTAAGACTGCTACTGGAATGCTACTGCAGCTCTGCAACTGCAGAGCTAAATTTATCTCAAAGCATACCAAAATATGCAACAAATGTGTTAAATGTTGATATATTTATTAATCTTTAGAATATAATTGCATCTTATTTTATAGGATGAAAACAAGGAGGAGGAGATCTGGTAATGTGATTAGTTAACGCTGGTGGGCAGCTGAGCCCATCAGAGCTAGCTAGTCATTCAGTACCCCACAGTGGGATGAGAGAGAGAATTGGAAAAACAAAAGTAAGAAAAACTCTTGGGTTTGGAAAAAGACAGTTTAATGGGGAAAGCAAAGCTGCACATGCAAGCAAAGAAAAAACAATTAATTTATTCACTGCTTTGCACCAGCAGCCAGTTGCTCAGCCATCTCTGGGAAAGCAGAGCTCCATCAAGCCCAGCAGTGACTTGGGATGACAAACATCCCTCACATCCTTCTTCCCTCAGTTTTATATGCTGAGAATGATGTCATATGATATGGGATGTCCCTGTGGTTGGTTGGGCTCAGCAGTCCAGCTATAGCCTCTCCCAACTCCTTGTGCATCCCCAGCCTACTTGCCAGCAGAGCAGTGCGAGGAACAGAAAAGGCCTTGCTGTGCAAACACTTCTTAGCAAGAAACATTGGTATAATATCAACACTTCTTTTGTTACAAATCCAAAACACTACATTATAAGAGGTGCTATGAGGAACATAAACCCAATACCAGCTAAAACAAATAGAAATTTTTAAAAAAGTAAAGTTTTGGATGATAAGGAAGTTAAATTCATAAAGAGCTAAAACAACTTGCTTTAAAAAAAGAAACTTGAATTTGACCAAGAAGTTCAACTAAAGTTTAACTAAATCCCAGTTAGCAAAGCCGAATAATTCTCTTGGAATCATGTGCAATCGGTACTGTGCTCTATTTCTCTCCTGGTTGATGTACAGACTCCCCATCCAGCTGTCAAAGCATGCTTTTTTATTGTCTGAAAGTCCAGCTGACACAGTTGGCACAGTCTGAGTTACAAGCTTAAGGAAGAAAGTTGCTGAATCCTTTCAGGGACTGCTTGCAGATTGGTTATGGGCCAGATTCCTGCCTAGCAAGTAGAAAGAGCAATCAGATTTCTAATTTCCTGTCTAACCACACTTTATGCAAAATAGACGGGAGAGAATAACCATGCCTAGTTCTGAAGGCAGACTAGAACTTCAAACAGGTCTTCTGCACTGCTAACCACAATGGATTATTATTTCATTGTGTGACAGTACCCATCAGTGATAAATTTGTCTTTCAAAATTGGTCTGCAAGGATATATTTTATCTACAAAGATAAGTACCTTTTCTCAGCCTTTTTATCAATTTCAATTCATAAACAGTAAAGAAGCAAAACACATGTGGCAAGGCTTCACTAACATATAGGAGTGTAATAAATGCTACTAAAACAAGGCATAGAATACAGTGATGACACATTCCCATGAAGTACAGCATGGTTTAACAACCACATTCAGTTAAATAAGAATATATTTCTCATTCAATTAAAAAAAAAATAAGGAAGACAAAAGAAAATTATGTGCAGGGTAAATAGGTAAGTTTACATGGAATTTAATTAAACGTTTCATAAAGTTTCTTGATGAGAAAAATTCATCATCTATAGAAAGGATAAAATTCAGTGAACTTTCTATTTAAATGTTTCCTGAGAAAGTACATACAGACCTTTTTCATCAATCTATGATGTTTGTTAGATCAAATAAATTTCCATAAGCAATTTCGATTACCTACATGAACAGTCATAAATATATATTAATAATAGGCAGCTAGAGAGATATTATGTGTATATTTTAAAATGAGTTTTTGTTTATCCAAATGTGGTTTTATCTTTGATATGTGAATTGAATACATATCATAGATATGTATTCAATTTACATAGATACCATAAGAAATCTGCAAAGATGAAACTACATATGTAACCAAGAAAGTTTATATTGAACTTATTTAATAAAAATGTCAGTAAGATGCAGTCAATGGCTCAATGTCCAAGTTGAGGTTAGTGACAAATGGCATTTCTCAGGGATCACTATTTGGACCAGCATTGTTTAATGTCTTTGTTGGCACTAGGACAATGGAACTGAGTGCACCCTCGGGCTGCTTTGCTGACTACACCAATCCGGGTGGTGCAGCTGAGACACTGCAGGGTAGGGATGACATCCAGAGGGACATTGACAGGTTTGAGAGGCAGTTAAAAAATATAAAATGCAAGATTCCACACCTGGGAAAAGGCAACCCCAAACACAAATACAAGCTGGGCGGTGGTTTGGCAGAATTTCGGCAAGGTTTGCAAAAACAGGACAGAAAGAACAGAAAAGGACTTGGAGTGTGAGGGTATGTATTGAGAGGACAAGGTGGGAATGGATTCTAGTACCTAAAGGGGGGTTGATGAAAACAAGGCAGAGGGACTTTTTCTACAGGTAGATAGTAACAAAGACAAGGTGCAAAGGTTTCAAACGGAAAGAGGGCAGATTTAATTTAGATATTAGGGAGAAATTCTTTACTGTAAGGGTGGTGAGACACTGGAACAGGTTTTCCTTAGAAGTTGTGAATACCTCATCCCTGGAAGTGTTCAAGGCTGGGTTGGGTTAAAACTCTTAGTCCGGTGGAAGGTGTCTCTGCAGGAGTGCTGGAACTAAAGGACCTTTAAAATCTCTTCCAATTAAAATAAATTCTATGATTCTGTGCAGATACTAGGTTTATAAAAATGTCTGCACCAAATTAAAAATATACCCAGGCATAGGGTGAATAGATGAAGAGGTCATCTCAAGTGTACAGGCTATAATTAAGAAAAGACATACAGAAGAGCAGCTGACATAACATTCCAGAATTAGAGAAAATGAAAATATTTTGTTGAAGGATCAATTAATCTTGGAAAGGGATCCAAATTTAACCATGTAGATCATCATTAAATTTGATCCTAACTAGGATCATGGGTAAAGCTGCTACTACATTTGCTATATAACGCTGTAGTAAACTCACTGAGTTGTGCAGGTGTTTCTTTCCTAAGAAACAGGTATGCAAAATTGATCATTGGTGACCTTTATGTTATTGCTAATTTCATCGGCATTGCTTTACTGTTTTTAAACTGAACTGTGAATCTGGTCTCAGGACTTCCTAGTTCTGTTTGGACTGAGTACCTGATTTGAGGACTGCTGATTAAGGTTGGACGCAGCAACAGATTAATAGTGTGGACAGTCTAGACTATAAGGTGGCTGGAGTAAAACTATGCTATTAATTAATTTTTTTATTTTTAATTGATGAAGTCATAACTATGCAGATAGGGTGCAGTTTGTCTCAAAGAGTGTGCTTCAACGATTTGGGCAGTAGCTTCACCATTTCAGTCCTGAGTTATCCTCTAAAATGGACTTTTAATTATGTTGAACATAATAAAATTGCATGGTAGCTTTTGTGAGGTTTCATTTTATTGAACTTTTTAATTGTGCCTTATTACAGCTAATTTTCACTGTTCGTACAGACTGCAATTCTGCCCTTATCATCCTGCTACACATATCATCCTTCATGTTATTTTTCTGATTATTCACATTTATTTATAATACATACGCATTTTCCACTTGTCCTTTTCAGATCCAGACAGTGCATTAAAGCATATCATTGCTCTTTATTAAAATGGATGATTTGTTTTAAGACTCTTAAAGGTATAATGCAAAGAACAAATGGAAGAAAATTGTGTGAATTAAAAAACCTCCAAAATAAATCTGTAAAGATGAAAGAATGTCATCAGAATAATGCTAAAGAGACCTCCGCCCACTTTTACTGCAGTTTCTTTAGTCACAGAGTAAATCACATCAGTTGATATTAATCTCATCTCATCTATCTTATGCTGACTAAAACTTTGTTTTCTGAATAAAACCTCTCCCAGTTTAAACTCTGATACAAAAGACTGGTACTCTAGCAAAATGTTCATCTCATCTGTATTGATGTTGTCTATACAACTTAAAAATAGGGAAATTAAACCATAATATATCCAACTATTTCCTGTTTTGTTTGCAACAATGAGGATTGCCCTTCAAACAAACAAGCAAGCAAACAAACAAATAAACAAACCCTCTGGATAATATTAACACTGAAAATGAAAACAACATGAAGAAAGTGTGTTATATAAATGCTCCTAATATAAATCAGGCATCATGACACTATTATAGAATAGAATAGTATAGAACAACAGAACAATATTTTCTGTCACGTGTCTCATCCAATATTCTATATGAATAAAATGGAAAAAATATATCAATTTAAATAACACACAACAACAACAAAAAGGATGAGTAATACAGGAGTAATGCAGAAATGTTTTTTGAAACCTAAGAAGGGAGGTTGTCATGGAAACAGTTGGGTTAGAAATCTTTGTTGCTACAATTTTATTCAGCTGATGCTTATTCTTTATGTTATTTTAATAAATTAATCTTCCTGAAATCATTCATGATTTTGATTTTTTTCAGAATAAAGTTTTCTGTTAAGAACTTTTCAGATGAAAAATGATGTGAAGAGAAGACTAATGGCATATTTATGTATACTGAAACATATAAAAATGAAAATTTCCAGTTACTCCTACTCTCATCTAGGTGAAGGACTGAAAGGAAAGGTGAGTATAACAGTGAGTCATTCCCACTATAAAAGGCTATCATAACACTCTACACAATATTTTGCCTCAAGTGAGCTAAAGGAAGAAGTAAACCTGTAAAAACAGTCTCGCTAAACTTGAAATACTTAAAATATTTATCCTACATGTATAAAGCAGGTGAACTGAAAAGTTCAACTAACAGAAGTAATCTATAAAAGTAATTTAAAATACAAAAATATTTTCAATTAAAACTAGTAAAATAAACAAGTAGCAGGTTAACCAGAAGTACTCAAACAAGAAAAATTCTTTCTAACTAGCCTGTCTGGAAGAAACAGAAGTTTAAATAGTCTTTATGAGCATACCTGTAACAAATACAAGTTTCTAAATATTAGTTTTCATAGAGAAAAAAAGGCAAAATATGAAGGAAGCAGAATGGAAAGGGTGACAAGTGGCACATCTCCAGTAAACAACCTGAAGGAAGCAATATAAAACAAATTTAAAAGAAAACCCAAGGAATTAATAGTGTTTCAATGAACAATATAAATATCCAAAATGAAAAATACCACCAGGTACTAATAAAAATGATCTGAAGACTGAGCCACAGAAAAAAAAGAATGTACAAAGACACTACAAGGCAGTAAAACATACAGGGAATGAATCCACAGCTTTGAGAATGTACATTATTTCTTGGAACAGGAGCTGATCTAAGAGTCTCCATGGATATTTTTTTCCTTGCTAAACATGCTGTTTCACTGATAGGTAAAAAGTTTTCTGGACACATTAATCTTAACAAAGGTTGGAGCACAATACAGGTCCTTTGGGACTTTCTCATCAGTTATCTGCCCTTCAATTTTCTGATTTGGAGAATCTTCTGTGTGGAGAATTACATTCTCTCTATATTGAGCCAACAACATGTTAGTTCCAACATCACATATTAAATCAAGTATCAGACAGTAGCTGCATATATATCATCATTTAAATTTCCTTGGCCATTGCTTCCATTGCTGAAGATGGCATTAGGTTGCACTTTTATTACTCTGAAATCAGAATACATATTAATCAATACTGAACTGTCCTTATGTTTTTAATGATAAAGATCACATGGTGACAGCAAGTGATGGCAAGCAACAGTGCCTATCATTTCCCTCAGAATTTTTGATAATGACTGCAGGTTTTCTCTGCTCCAAGGAAAGAGGCTGGAGTTTCTTACAGTAAAATTGATGAAAAACATCAGATGGTATTATTTAACAAACAGGATGCCTTGCTGTGTTGGAGCTAAGGTTTCAGAATTCTTGGAACACCTTGCTTTTCCAGCGCCATTTTCCAGACATAGCTGTTGTAGGTGCAGCACTTGGCTTTATCACAGTATTGGGTAGAAGTTTATTTAGAGCCTTTCCACCCTGCTTATACGACTTATCATTACAGTGCTTTCCCTATATTTCAAGAATCTTATTTATCAAAAATTTCTTTATGTTACTTGCATCAATGAATAATCTGAATTTAAATATTTTAGAACTTTCTTTCTACAAACTTCATCCTTTCTTGCAAGAGAGACTAGAGGAGGCTAAAATAATAAAGGTTCCTATTTTTACTTTTCTTTTTCTTATAATCTGCTGATTCACAACACTGATGCTTCTGGGTATGTGATGGATTCACCTTGGATGGCTTCCAGATTTCTATCCAGCTAGCAACTTTCTTACTCCTCTCCTCAGCAGGATGGGGAGAGAAAATTAGATTAAATGTCTCATTGGTTGAGATAAAGACAGCGAGATCACCTACTAGGGAGAATTATGGGAAAAATAAACTCAACTTGGAGAAAATTAATTTAATTAATTGCCAATAAAACCTAGAGTAGGATAGTGAGGAACAAAGCAAAATCTAAAATATGTTTAACTTGACCTGATCTGCCTACAGTTCAGAAATAATGCTTGTAAAATCTCCTGTACAAGGTCATCAGTATATAGCAGCAACCCCAAGTTATATTATTACACAATTACTTTTCTGTCAGTGTAAGAAAATGTTTACAATGTTCACCTGAAAGCCACTCATATATCTCTAACCCAGCGAGAAAAGGACCTAGGTAATGATTTCATGCAATCTATCTAAAGAGATTGTCTGCTTCTATTCAATCTATCTGTGTATTACTCTCTCTTATCTTGAGGTGCAAAAATAGAGATCATGCTCTGTCACAGAAATTCACAAAAGTAGGGTCCTGAAGAGTCCATTACTTAAAGTAACCCATACCTTTTGATGCACAGGCTTCCTAAGTTGTGTTAATAAAATTAGAATATAATACAGGGAAATTAGAAAAAACAAAATCAAAAGGAATAAAACCAAAACCAACCTAAAACAACAACAAACAATTCTCCCGCTGAAAAAACAAAAAAACAACAAAAAACCCCACCAACATCAACCCAAATTGCTTACATGGAAAGGATTCTGTCTAGTTATCTACCTTTAAAACTTGACTCTAATCATTTCAGGTTTCCAGCAATGCTGAGGCACATTTATGTGAATTAATGATCTATATGATTAAATGACTTCATCCTATTTAGTGACAATATCTTATCAACAGCAGGACGGACTACTGGAATAATATCTAAGAAAGGTCTCAGCTCTATTGCAGAGAATTTCAATGGATTATTTTTAAAGCTGCTGAAATGAGATTTGTTATATAAAAATAACAGTTTGTGTATTAAAATTGACCACATATTAAAAATTGAACTACTTCAAAGTAACTAATAAAGCATAAGATATGTGCTCGTAAAATGAGCAATTAAATATATACAATTAAATGTATATATTTTAAATTTGTTTAATATATAAAGTTCTGATTTAATAACAAGAAAAAATGATCTCAAGGATGAATCAACTCTATATGTAAATTTGAAAACTTAAATTAAAAACATACAATTTTAGGGTCATTTTAACGGACTGTATAGGCTGAAGAAGCATTTGTGGTAGATCTGGGTAACTCTGTAGAAGAAAAAACTGTCTTTGAAAGTTCATGCAGACATAAATATGTCAGATTGATGATTACCTTAATATAACAGAGGTCAATTTGCACATTCTATGTGCTTTTCCCACTTTAAGCTCTTTAAATAAAACTAAAGGACCACAAGTCTCAATCAAAACCAGTTTTATCAGATTATGAATATTCTCTGACAATTTAATTTAACTTCACCCAAATGCAATATACTACTTGGTCTGCGTTTCTTAAACACTCTACTTTATAAAGACACAGTATCTGAAAGATACTACTTATCAGAAGCAGCCTAAGTATTACCATAATAATCTTGTTGAGTTAATGAGCCTTGTTTGTTAATCAGGTTAATCAGCTTGCTTTCTTCAGATACAACCAAATATCTACAGCACACAGTACTGCCTTACACTTTTCATGTTCATGTTCTCATTGGGCCAGTTATACATTTTCCAGATGAACATCGCATACCATGTGTAACCAGATGAGCTTTTGGAAAAACATATATCTTGATAATAAGAAGTTCTAGTCTTACATCTACTTTGCATTGGAATGCTAAGATAAAAGACAAAAATCATTCTTTCCTTTCAAAACATATAGCATTATTCTGTTTACTATCATACAGCATCTCTTCATTATTAAGCCATGTCAAGATCACTAGCTAAACTATCTTCATCCATTGCTAATGCAAAGCTCTTTGGGAGTCTTTCCACACATGTCTTAGCTTAGCATTAATGTTTCTGAAAAAAAGCCCTAAAAATAAATTAATCCTTTCCTTCTAAATTGTACTTTAAGAGGACTTATGCTCTCTTATATTCAAATAAATGACTATGGTGTTATGCCATAATTTGAATAAAAAAATATTAAATTAATTTTAATGTATACAACTCCTAACTGCAGTAACCCCTGAATTTTTAGTCAAAGATAAAAAACAATGCTGCTCACTTCTGACATGGCAGATACATTGATATATTTCTTGCCCAACATAGTTATCTTAAGATTTATGTAGTAAAATAGAGTTACTATTACTCATATAATAATAATCCAAATAAAATTAGAAATAAAACCTCCACTGAAGACAGAGGAAAGATCTTTGTATTCATTTTTTGTAGCATATTTGATATTGAAAGGTCAGATTTTAAAAGACATCATTATACTCCTAAAATAGGGTTCAGATATTATTTAAGGCAATAGAGACAAAGCAGAAAAGTGCAAAGAAAACATCTACCCACTTAAGGTATAAAATTTTTATTGGTCTAGTCAGTCAGTTACAGATACAAGTTTTTTCATTTACAAGAAGTTTATCATTAGGGCATACCCAAATTCTCTGTGTTCCCTTGTCTATTGCTATTGAATACATGTGATTTATTCAATATTTTAAATTTTTATTTACTTACTATTGCTTACTTGCTAAAAAGCCAGCAACTACAGTTTCTCTGATAAGCAAAACTTATTTTTTTCCAGAAATCCAGCGGGACACTGGCTGTCAATGAAAGTATGAAGGGATAAATTGTCACTTTTCACTTAAAGATTAGCTAAAGTCAGCTGTGTTATCTTTTGAAGTGATATTCTTGTTAGAACTGAGCTAGCAGTAACAAATAGCCAAAAAACAGCCAGTAACATAGCTACTTGTGATTTCAGGCAATTTACAGACATTATTTAATCATACCAATGTATTTTCAAGATGATTACATTTGTTTATTTGCACCTTCACCTAGAGAATATGAACTGGGATATTAATTAAATTAGCCAAGGGCACAAATGGAATGTGTGTCACATTTAGATTAAAATTCTCCTCTTTTTAGCTCACTGTTAGGTATTCACATCAGTACATAATTTTTCCCTTCTCTAATTCAGTTTGGTATTATAGTAATAATGTAGCTGCAAATTGTGATACAGTTTTAACTCTTTTCAGAAATAACTGATCATTTCTACAGATGACCCCTGGTTCACTACGAGGTTTTTTGATCATTTCACTGATGATGATGATGAACCACTGCTATACACAGCATTTTTTTAGAGTCACTAGAATGAAACTCATAATCTTAGTATATATGTCCATTGCATAAACTTCATTGTTCCAGATGACTCAGACACACAGGGAATGATAATAAAAATTAATTGGGTAAGGAAACTTTTACAAAGTGACTGGCTTTTCTTTAAAAAAAGAGGCACAGACTATTACTAATAGAAGGCCACGACAATTTTTTTTGCTGTCACTGACATGCATTCTGCTGTATGAAAGAGATCTTCTTTTAGATCTGTAGAAAGAAAGATGTGCACGATGCTTCTGTGTAAAATCCACTGTAGATAAAAGTTTTGGTGAGCACCAACAAGACTCAAACACATGATAGCAAAGTGGTGCACTGAATCTGATAATCTCCATCTCAGAAGAACAAAGGAGATAATGTTTGTGTTAATGTTTTGCAACAGCCGTTATTCAGTCAAACACCTGACAGGCTTACATTTGTCTCAGTGAAGCAACATACTTGAAAGCTTCACCTTATCTTTGAAGATATAACTCAGTATTGTCTTCAGTTCCCAGTTCGATAGATACCAACCATTAGGCATTTAAGGATCTTATGTTATTAAATACATTAAAGTTCTCTTAAAATAAGTAGTTCAGGTTGAGATGGTTCACTGGAGACCTGTATTTCAGTATATTTCCAGACTTTACTGATCACCATCAATTTATCTTCAAAACACCATACTACCTCTTAGCCCATAACCGTGTAAAATTAGTTTTCTAGACTTTATTTTCCATAGTAACCATGAGCTTATAAATGCACATGTCAAAACAAAAAACATTTTAGAATTTATCAGTCATTTATTGTCAATATTTATGAATGAACTTACAAGCTGCAAGATTTGTACCCAGGCTTTTTTGGTCACAGCAATTTCTAAGGCTAGGAATTTCTATCCCACCCTTTTCTACGTTTTCTTAGTCAACACAAAATGACGTGTAAAATCTCAAAATAAGCAATGTATAGGTAATTAGCAAAGTAAAATCTTCAGTGTCTTCCTAATTTTGATTGGTCTTTTTGCATTGTTCTTAGTTCACTTACCACCTGGCCTGATGTATCTTAGATGTCCCTTATATCCTCTAGCATATCTTCCAGCCTTATACATTACTTTGGATACTTCAGGACATTTTAGATGCCATGAAGATCAGGAAACCAGATGGAGATCATATAAATTTTAGAGCAATATTCAGTTCTTTTGGACAAGTGGAATAGGATTTGGAAGACTGGGGGTTTTACGTTTTCTAAATTTCAACATTTTGCTGCCTAAACACTATATTTTTTGAAGAATATGTTGCTGTAAGGTGTCTATACAAATATACAATAAGTAATTTAAAATCTTCAGTTCTGTCATATTTCCTTCCTAATATGTTCCAGTACTACAAGTACTTTTTTATCTAGGTAGTCTAAAATTTATAAGAATTTCTTACATCAAATTTGACAAAAAAAATCTTTTTATTAGTCTAAAAACCAGCTCTGCACATTTCAAAATGCAAGCAGAATGTTTGCATTGTACAAAACTTTATAACACTTGAATAGCAAATGTGAGACTCCCATATTGTGCCAACGTAGCAATTATATAAAAGGTATAAATACTTACCAAAGGGGCAATTGCATTTGAAGCCACTTAAGTCCTCTTCACAGGTTCCTCCATTCCAACAGGGTCTGTCTTGACACTCATTGATGAGAACAGAACATGTTTCTCCTGAAAATTTGAATTAAAAAAAGGGGGAAATAAAGGACATTCGCTGATATGTTCAAATCATAGAGATATATTTGTGATGAAAAATTCTATGGGATTGTCACAGTCTAAGTGGGGACCCCACTGGCCATGGTACACTGCCTACACAGGACTGTTGATAGACTCCCTGTGCGTCATGAATTTTTCTGCTTCATTTGTTACAGGGCAGTCCATTCTGACAAAGTTGGAAGCATTACAACAAAGAAAATAGGAAGCTTTCCTACTGAGGTTACACATAACCCTGAAGTTTTCTTTTTTCCAGTGTAGTAGTCTACAGCATTCAAGCAATTTTTTCCAGTTAGTTTTGTCAATAATCTTTTTCCATTTTGCTCTCTGACACCTTTGAAACAGAATTTTGAAGTATCATTGCATATGAAAATCAGGCCAGCACTAATTTACAGACATTTATGTGTAATAGAACAGTTCAGCCTATGTTCTACAGCAAGTTGTCAGTACTGCAATATTGGACATTTCATCCATGTAATACAAAGGAGGAGTAAGAACAAATCACTAAAGAACATTTAATGAGGCAATATGCAGATAAAAGGGGATAAAATAATAGAGAGCAAAGCTAGGAAGTATAGTGAAATGTAGATTTGTAATTTATGAAAGGGATTGCTTTGATATATAACAGGAAAAGCTATTTCCAGAGTATTGGGTTAGTGTGGCCAGATTTTGGTAGAAGGAGGAGCACAGGGGTGGCTTCTGTGAGTAGATGCCAGAAGCTTCCTCTATGTCCAAAAAAGCCAATACCAGCCAAGTCCAAGATGGACACTCTGCTGGCTAAGGCTGGGTGGACCAATCAGATATAGTGGAAACACTTCTTAAATAACACATTTAAGAAGAAGAAAAAATAGTTCTTGTGCAGGTGAAACTGCATCCAGAGAACAGCTGAGTGAGAATATGTGAGAGGAACAGCTCTGCAGACACTAAGTTCAGTGCAGAGGGAGGGGCAGGAGGTGCTCCAGGTGCCAAAGCTGAGATTGCCCTGCAGCCCGTGGTGCAGCCCGTGGTGAGGCAGCTGTGCCCCTGCAGCCCATGGAGGGCAACAGGAATGTAGAAATTCACCTGCAGCCTGGGAAGGAGACCCATGCCAGAGCAGGTGGACGCCTGAGAGGAAGCTGGAACCTGAGGGAGGTCCGTGCTGGAGCAGGCTCTTGGCAGAGACCTGCAGACCCCTGGATCCCATGTGGGAACAGGGCTCTTGGTAGGACTTGGCACTATGTGGGGGACCATGCTGAGCATCCTGTCCTTGAAGGACTGCACACCATGGAAGAAGAACCCATTGTGAAGTAGCTTGTGGGAAACTATTTCCCGTGGGAGGGACTCAAGTTGGAGAAGTTCATGGAGAACTATTTCTTGTTGGAAGGACCCCATGATGGAGCAGGGAAGGGATTCCTCTTCCTGAGCAGTGGGAGAAGCCATAGATGATGAACTGACCATAACCTCCATTCCCTGTCTCCCTGTGCTGTTGGCTGGGAGCAGCTAGAGCTAGGAAGGTGTTTTTAAGGGTCTTATTTTACTTCTCATTATCCCACTCTGATTTTATTAGTAATAAATTCCATTAATATCTCCAATTCTAGACTGTTTAGCCTGTGATGGTATTTGGTGAGTGATCTCTTCTTGTCTCAACCCATGAACCCTTTGTTATATCTCTCCCCTGTTCGGTTGCAGAGGGGAATGATAGAGAGGATTTGGTGGGTCCCTGGTGTCCAGCCAGGGTCAACCCACTACATCCAGCCATAGGAATATGGAGGTAAATCATGTTCAGTATTTATAACAAGTCAGAGATGTGGAAAGCATGCTGAGATTTCTTGTCTCTTATAGCAGAAAATAAAAAGAAAAATTCTGATATTCTTTGCATAGTGAAAATAATTTGGTCTCTGCAGCACACCTATATGCCCTTTCATAGAATCATATGAACTAAGACTCTTGGCTTTCAAAACCTGTATCTACTAGATACAAAAATGTTGCCATTGCAGAAATGAAGCACCAAGATTCTCTTCCACACATAAGGTTGTGATAAAAGGGCTCCTATTGAGGTTTTTTTCTGCCTCTAAACATTCTCTGCATTTTCCATAAGATTTGATGATATATGGATGAAAAACAGTAGAAAAAGCATAGTCCAGGGAGAGTTCAGGTAACTCAGTAAACTAAAAAGCTTTCTGCTAAGAGCAGCTGCTGATACTGTCTAACATATGCCATGGCACCAGTGAGCATTACAGCAAGGATTGGCAAGCATATAAATTAATTTCTAAGTTCTTTAATTTTTTGAAGAATTTTCTTTGAACTGCTGATAAGGTAATGGCACTTGTTGATCTAATTCTGGTATTTTGCATTCCTTATGCTTTCCAGTTTAGATCCCTGATTATGGTGGGTTTCTTTTGAGGGAGATAAATAAAAATGCACTGACATCTGTTCTCTTCCTCTGGATAGGCAGGTGGAGAGTAGCACAAATAGCACAGAGTTTCCTGCAGAAGTAAATTATCTGGCCACAAGCCATAGGCAAGCTGAAGCATGTACTAGAGAAACTCCTTGAAACAGATTCTTTCACCTCTCTCAAATTGTTAAAGGTTAAATGCAATTTCAAGGGAAATAATAGAATGAGATCATCCTCATATGCTGATGATATGCAAGATAACATGCAAAGGGGAATTTAGGAATTCATATTCTCAGAGTAAAAAGATAATATGTGGGCAGTATTTTAAAATATTTCAGAGAGACTTAAAGAATCTATGAAGCTACTGTGAGACCATAATTTCTGAGTATTCGAGACATGAGAAAAGCTGGACAGATACAGAGAAGCCTATTTTGTTTTCAGTATGCAACTCCTCTCAACTACACATTCAAAATGTATGATGAGAACCTACTTCGAAAGTCAGATAAAAATTGCTAATTTGCTACAAATTACTTTCAACATCAAAGTATGTTAATATAAATTGGGCTTTTTGTTTATGCTTTTAAGGTCAAAATTAATACAACACACCCAAACATAATTACTAGAAAAACATAATATTTAATTAGCTATTTAATAAATCATAACTTAAGGTCTGAGTTCCTATACACTTTAAAGGCATCCTATCACCAATTCTAAAGTACAAAAGGATTGTTAAAAATTACCATGAGCCAAGTCTACTTCTATTTAACACTATAGAATATTTTATGCTGCAAAACATTTCAGTGCTCTCAAATATATAACAGACAATTACAGGAAAATCTGTCACTTTTTCAAATTGCATTGCCTGATGTTTAACAGCAACGTTTTCTACTGGCACATTGATGATACACAAGACATTATTCTGCAGGAGCACAAAGATATTTAGAAGAACATAAGGACCTGAGAAGGCAAATGCTAAAAATATTAGCAAAGATATTTCATCTTCCTCCAGTGTTACTGATATCACTTACTGTCTTTAACATAGTCATGGTACTTTAGCAAATGGACGGACTCTCAAGTTCTCAGGTAAATATAACTGCAGATGAAAAACGACAAAAAAAGTAAGTTTCATAAGTCTAATGGATGAAGTCTCATTGAATATTCCTTACCTTCAGAAGTGTAACTCGGTAAGATCACTAGATTGAAAGTTTCTACCTTTCAAAATTTGAATATCTTTTTTCTGCTTAACTTAAAGATGTTAACTGCACTTTATCTGAACTTATCAAATTATTGTTAGATTTTGTAGAATAGCCACAAAACTGAGGGGTTCTTTCATATTGAAAGAAGTTTAATTTCAAACTGTTCTCAAATATAACATTCAGACATTAGAATAAATGTCTGAAATTAATTCAGAAATTAGAATTAAACTGAAATAATTTGGGAGCTTATTTTCTTTATGTAATACACATTATATTTAAAGTATCTCTTACTAAGTGCCACTACCACTATACCATTTCTGCCTGAATCTCAAAAAATATGCAAAAAAGATCAAAATACAGATTTTCTTTTAAATACTGTTTATGGCAACTTTTGTTTTATAAGTAAAATGAAATATAAAGTTTGACAATGTAAAGGCACACAGAATGACCACAATTAAGAAAAGGATGTGTAAGAACATTTTTTGAAGTAAATCTCCTCACTTGAGGAGATATTCATTACACAAAATTAATCTTTCTATTCCAAGATCAAGTTAAAGAGCAAATGATGTAAAATTCTGCTTAATATAAACGTAATGAAGTACTATTAAAAGTAAAAAGAAAAAAGCAAACCACAAGGGGTTTATAAAGTTCAAAAAGTAGTCAAAATATTAACAGTATGTTTGAGGATTGTCTTCACAACAATATTGTCTTCACTGTCTTACTGTCCACCATTTTATAAAATATGTATAATTGCAAAGCATTCCAGTCATATACCTGATAATGAATTGTGTAATTTTGTTACTTGCTAAGCAACATAACCTATTCTGTTAGATAAGAGGTGCACTAAGCTGAGTAATGCTTCTGCTGACTTTGCTGAAAATGCAGTTATAAAATAGAAGGACAGACAGTCCAGGTGAGACTTTGGTGAACATGACAGACATTTCTTTTTCTCAACTTTGTTGTTCTACACACTTGGTCATTTTTAAAATTTTTTGAGGTCTTTTCTGTGCTAGATATTGTAGTAGTTAAAAATCGGAAACAAATCTAATTTTTATTTACCTTATATAGAGGTATAATCCTTTCTGTGAATGCTTATTTCAGATTGAAAACTATTTATATGATGTGTCAAACCACTCCATACTCTTTGCTTCCATGAGAGAGTTTTATTTTAACTTATGTGCCTGGCTTAGTAAAGGCAATTCTGCATTGAGGTTCAACTTGGATTCTAGTTTGTGATACCTCTCATGGAGCAGCCTTGATTTTGCTGCTCCCTGTAAACAGGTTTAACCTTCATAATGTGTTAGGATGTTCATCAGCTGTTCTAGACTCGATTTGTATAAGGGATTAAGTCTTCTTAAACTTACTTGTGTCAAAAAGGATTTGCTTTCATAAAACTTTGAGTATTTTCCTTCAAGATTTGTTTTACTTGAATACATGAAGGACGCTTTTACATGAATGCGTTCACACCTCTTACAGAAGGGGAAAACTATTTAAAAACATCCAACGAATGTAAAACCAATTAATAATGTACTGAAAATACAAACACTTAATATTTCCTCAGACTGCAGATATCACATGGACTTCTCCTGTGCATTTGTGGAATAAAAAAGTAAAAACAAAGCCCAGAAATTTAAAGAAATGGAATGATTTTAAAAAGCCCAAATTCCATTTTTCTCTTTTTGGGCAAAAAGGGGAATGCTGAAGAGTACGGCATATAGAATATATGAATGTCAAACTCAAAAAGTCACTGTGAGGCCTACATTAGTGATGAGCTTTAATACTGTTAGTTACACACAGGTGACACGATCATGGACCATATTTTGCTACATAGGGTACAGTACATATTCAGAATGAAGAAATTTCCCAAACCTTAACTCTACAATCAATATTATATAGATACAAAGCCTCAAGAGAAAACAATTAGGCAAAATTCCCTATCTGTTTCTGAGAGTTCTGAGTCACTGCCTTCACGTTTTTGTGGGCACCTAAACAGAAAAGAGTTCTAATGAAATATATGTTTAAATAAATAAGGGTTTTTTGTTTTTTTTTTCCAAATTATTCCAAGAAGGGCTTCCTTTAAACAAGAAGTAAACAGAGTACTATTTATTTAGATATACCAGTCATCACAAAAGCTGGAATTATTTGATGTTGAACATTGATGTATTGAGATAGAATTAACACAAAGATATGGGAGAAAGGATAGACTAAGAATTAATCTAAATGTGAAAAAGACTCTGAAGCATTATGCTGCATCAGAAGGACTGAACCAGAAGATGGCATTATAGAGGGTCACCACATGACCAAAAGTTTAAAAAAGTTTTAAAAGTTATTCATTTATTTTTCAAAAACATACTGCAAACTTCCAAGTTTTACACATGTGAAATTCTCTTATAGGCAGTGGAGGGTATTTTGATATTTCATCTGAAAGTGAATTTACTATTTATGAAGAAAAATGGAGTATATTTGGATTTGTTAAAAAGCTAAATTACAGAGAAACAACATAACAAACATACAAAAATGAGATAAGAATGCATTTGGGGGGGTTTAGTTGTACACAGAGATACAAATCACTGATTCATAACATGCAGTTATGGCTGAACTTATAATCCGGTTCGTACTGGAAAATATCCCAGGATCATAAACCCTCAGAGACTACAAAATGTAATTGCTAGGGTAGTGATAACATTTTTATAAGTTTAAACAGCCTTTTACTAATTGTTTGTGGTTTATACTCTGAAAAATCAGAAAATATGTTCAGTACATGTGGTAATGACTTACACCTACTGGGTAATATTTTGACATTTCTTTTTTCCTTAAATTTACTTCTATGGAAATGCCATCATATAATGTGTAATAAAAAAAAACATTAATTTGATAATTATTAAAAAAAATAAATATTTTTAAAGTTATTTCCAGTAATATACAATTATGTCATTTATATAAACAAGTCCTCACAGTAACAGTCACAGAATGGTTGAGACTGGAAATTACCTCTGAATGTCATTTTGTCCAATCCTCCTGTTCAAGCAGGAGCACTTCCAGCCAGTTTCATGGAATTATGCACAGATAGCTTTTGAATATCTCCAAAGATGGAGACTCCATTAGCTCCATGATCAATCTGTGGCAAGGCTCACAGTAATAAAGTATTTCCTGATTTTCAGACAGTAGTATCTGTTTTCCTTTGTTCCCATGGCATCTGATTCTGTCACTAAGCACTACTGAAAAGAGCCTGGCTCCATCATCTGTACACCCTCCCCTAAGGTATTTATGTACATTGATAAGATCCCTCTCTGAGCCTTTCTTCTTCAAGCTGAAGAGTTTCTCAGCTTCTTAAGTTTTTCCTCATAAAAGAAATGCTCTGGTTCCTTAATCATTTTAATGACCTCTCTCCAGTGTGTCCATGTCTCTCTTACTGGGGAGTCCAGAACTCGACACAGTCCTACAGGTATAGACTCAGTACCTGTTCTGAGGGAAAGCATCACTTTCCCTGACCTGCTGAAAAAACACTTCATAATGCAGCCCAGACATATGCCTTCTGTGAACAAGGGCACACGGCTGTCTCACATTCAACTTGATGTCCACCAAGACCCCCAGGTTCTTCCTTGCAAAGCTGCATACCAGCTGATCAGTTCATGGTATCCTCTGATGCATGGAGTTATTCCTCCCCAGGTGCAGCATTTGGCACTTCCCCCTGTTGATTTTCATGAGGCTAATGTCAGCTTGTTTCTCAAACCTGAATTGGTCCCTCTGGGTGGCAGCACAATCCTGTGGTGTATCAGCCACTCTCCCACCTTAGTGTCCTCTGAAAACTTTCTGAGGGTGCACTTTGTCCCATTGGTCAGATCACTAACGAAGAAGTTAAAACGGACTGGATCCTCTATTGACTCCTGGAGTACACCACTGGTTACTCCTGGAAAGATTGATTCCATAACAAACATCTTACTCTGGGCTTGGCCACTAATCCAGTTTTCTGTTCACCTCACTGTCTGCTCATCCAACCTATACTTCATCAGCTTTTTCATGAGGATCTTCTGAAAGATCACTCAGGAATCTTTGCTAATGTCAAAGTAGACAATAAACACTGCTCACCCCTCATATACAAGCCAGTCATTTCACTTTGGAAGTTTATCAAGTTGGTCAAGTACGACTAATCCTTGATGACACCATGATGATTTCTCCAGATAATTTTCTTTTTATTCGTGATTTCCAGGATTATCTGCTCCATTACCTTAAAAAGGATCAAGGCAAGAATGGGCTGCTTGAAGTTTTTCCAGGACTTAATTTCTGCCCTTTTTTAAAAGTGACATTTGCTTTCCTCCATTATTTGGGTGCTTCTGCTAATCAATATGATCTATTAATGTTAAATAACAGTGACTTTGCAATGACATCTGCCAGCTCTCACAGAATTACATAACCGAAGAAAGGAAAAAATATTTTCTGTCTCCCACATGTAGTCTGAATATTACTATTATTCACACAAAACAGAAAAAAATCACAGTGTCAGGTGGTGTAGGGTTTATCTAATGTATTGCAGAAATCTACAGCCCATCTCCTCCTAGAAAAGATGTCTAGGACAGACAGATGTCCTATCTCCCTCCAGTGCATAGAAGGGGAGTCTGAACGGCTGACTTGAATATAGCTGATTATATTCTATACATGCAGAGAGATGATACTTCTGATCTCGTTCCTCCTCAAGCTTACATTTTCCTATTCTCTACTAAAGCATTTGTTCTTATCAGCCTGTGTATGACTGAAGCCATAACATTATAACAGTGTAACAGTGAAATTAAAATAATGCAATTAAAACTGTGTTTTGGAATTTCATCTGTGTTTTCCTCCACAGAATCAAAGCTAATACTCAGAATTGTACATTTAGTGGAAGGAAGGTCAGCTGGGAAACAACTCTGTCCCTCCTAGGAGGGACAACATAAGAATTTCAATGCTAATTAAGTCAAAACTCCTGTGAATCATACAATTGCAAATGTATGCATATTTATATTTATATAGAATTTTAATTAAACAGCCACATAAACATTGCTTACACAGAGTGTGGGACAACCACATCTGTAATACAAGGCACTTCAAAAGAACAAAACTTACCTTTGAACCCAGCAGTACAATGACAAGAAAAGTGGCCACTTAAATCCAAACAAGTAGCTCCATTTTTACAAGGTGAACTTGAGCATTCATTAACTTCAACTTCACAGAAGAGTCCTTCATATCCAGGCACACAGTAGCAGCTGTAATTATGCAAGTGGTCCTGGCAGAGTCCGTATTGAGAGCACTGGTTTCCAATGCAGTTGTCTATATCAAGTTCACAAAATGTGCCAGTGTAACCAAGGGGACATATGCACCTGTTATTGAAATGAGAGGAGAGGAAAAGGTAAAAAATCCAACTAAATTGCTAGTCTGGAATATATAGGTCAAAAATCACTAATAATGTTAACAATACTCTGAATTACACACAAATGAATTACAACTTTTTGTCAATCTTCTTTCTTTACCTTTAATTAGTCACTAAGTAACTTAATTTCATATGCACTACTAGCAATAATTATATGAAAATCTTAGCTATTTATAGAGGAAAAACTAGGAGCTATATTAATATTAAACTTCAAATTAAAATATTGAAAGAGAAAACTTTTATAAATATGAGTATTATGAATTTTAATTTTTTTTCTGAAAAAATTGTTACTTGCTACAGTATCTCTAGGAAGAAATAAGATTACAAGCTGTTTGGATATTAACTCAATATAAAAGTGCTTTACCATTAGCAACAAAAATTACAATTTCTGTCTAACCAAAAAAAAAGTAATTTATAGAATTCTACAGATAATGATCAGTATATTTTATAGAAATTGTTCAGAGTATTTTTTTCCAAAATTTAAATAGACATCTAAATTGTATAAGGCTGGAGATGACTCTTTTATGTTACCCTTTCTACCTTTTTCTTTTCTTTTACTGTGTGAATGAAAACAAATCTGGATTATCTCATAGGTGACACACGTCTCAAAAAATTGGAAATTCCCTTATACTTGGCAATATACTTTTTGATCCTCTCCTTATCCTGTTCAGAGGCCTCCTTACACAGGAGGTAATTTTACAATAATACGTATTCTTGACCCATAGAGATGATATCCAGAAGATGGAAAGAACTAACGAGTTAAGGAAACCTTGATTATAGTAATTTTGTCTATTGATCCATCTGCCAGGAAGAGTATTTTTCCCTTTATTTTTAACAGACGTGAATGCTCATGTGGCTCTTTGCTTCTGTCCTTGCTTACTGTGCCTGCATTTTTTTATGGTAGACATATGGAAACTAAATCAGGAGCTGTGTGCCTTGGAGTACAGCTAATGGACACCAACTGCTAATGGGCTTTTAGTCCATGGACCAAAATAGAGCTTGCTTGAAGTAAGCCCTCCATATCTCATTTAGTGTGGTTGTGAGCTCTTCATCACCACCATTTTTGCTCTACAGATCCATTGCTATTGCAGTAATGACTTGTATATCCACAGCTGCTGTATTCTCTCTTCCAGCCTCATCACTTCATAGCAAACAAGAAATTTTTGCCTTCTCTTGAGAGATTCAGCTGATTCTGTTTCTCATTTTTAAAGGAATGGAGTACACAAAAATAATGCCATGCAGTTACTTTACTGTGCTGATTTTGGATGGCACAGAGTTAACCTTCACAGTGACAGTACTTATATTCTTTTGGTTTTAATCAACTGCTTTGGATTCATGCTGAAAACAGGGTGGATAATACAGAGATGTTTTTGTTAATTCTGTGCAGGTCTTACACAGAGCCAAGGCCTTTTCTGCTTTCTCACTGCCAGCCTGCTGAGGAAGTTGGGGCTGCATGGGAGGTTGGGAAGAGACACAGCCAGGACAGGTGACCCAAAATGACCAACAGGATATTCTATATCACATGACATCATGCTCCATATATAAAGAGGAAGGAAGGAGGAAAAAGTGGGGGACATTTTGGGTCATGGGATTTGTCTTCCCAAGTACTTGTTATATGTGATGGGGCCCTGCTCTCATACAGATGGCTGAACACCTGCCTGCCCTTGGGAAGCAGCAAATTCATTCCTTTTGCTTTGCTTGTGTGCATGTCTTTTCCATTTCTTTGCATAAACTGTCTTTATCTCAACCCCTGAGTTTTCTAACTTTTACCCTTCCAATTATCTTTCACATCCTGCTGGTGTGGGAGTGGGTGAGTGACTACTTTGGGCTTGGCTGCAGGTGGTGTTAGACAATTACATTTATAGCTAAATATAAATTTTGACTTGCATAAACTTTCATTATGACATTAAAAGCAGGTGTGCTTTTAGTTACCTTTAGTTGCACATTTTCTGAATCTACCTACAATAATATGGTAAACAGCCAGTCATATTAATCTTTCTGGTGCAATCACTTTGTCTCCTTAATTTTTTACAGAAACAGTTAGTGTGTGCACTGTAAAAATGCAACTATTCAATCATTCTTTGAAAATGTGGCAATTATAATTAGCAATGAAAGGAAAATTTAACTTAGAGCTATTCTTAACAAGAATGGGAGGATGAAGAATTTTCTGTCATTTCCAGACTGCTACTAGTAGTTATCTTCACAACCACAGAAAAGCTACCCAGAAACAGATGTGATGCAGAATCTTCTAGTTCTGGTTTCATACTTTTGATTCCATACTACAAACAATCATATCATTAATATCTTATTTTTCAATGCTTTGATGTCTGAAGAAATCCAAACCAATTATGAATTAAATGAATTTTGTTTTTCCTGTTGAAATTATACCTGGATGTCTTTTCATTTAGTATGGGTCGTGTCCAACAATATCACAATGAAGCAAAGTTCCATTATTAATATTATTATTATATTGTAATTTAATTTCTTATTATTGTCTTCAGCAGTACTAAAATACTGAACATAATATCAAAAGCTTTGAGAAATTGATTGATTTTCAGTATTATTTGCTTTGAAGCATAAATATTTCTCTAAAATAATTTTTTTTTAAATTGTGTTCAGATATATACAATACCAAAATTTCCATTTTTGTATATCCAAGTATATTTCTAGCTCAGGGAACTTGTATTTTTCCCTTATCAGAGGGATGATATGGCTGTGCACTGGCTCAGCCTCTCCATGGTCTGTCCAGGTGTCACTCCCTGTTCTGGAGTGAGTAACTACTGCCTCTCCGGCTCTAGCTTCAGCTCTGCAATGGGGTGGGTGTGTATGTGTGAGAGAGAAAGAGAGAGAGATCTCCCAGCAGAGACCAGGTAATAACACCCCCCCACCTCCCCAGCCTCTTTCTTGAGGAGGACTAAAATGTCAGCCTTACAAAATGGGGGAACAGTGAAAGCAGAAGTGTTGCACCAGAGAACAGCATATGAAGAAGTTTTGCGTTAACACTAATGGGAATAATAATATTTTCTTAGTTTTACGTACGTCCTCTTCCATCCACACCAAGACTTTGAGGGTAAGAGATACTAAGAGAGAAAACAAATACCTCAATGCTTTTGCTACAAACATGGATTTCAGCAGTGAGTAGCAAACACAAGTCATTTGAGGATTACTGTTCTCCCACTCATATCATGCAGATGATTGTATGTTCCTCCTCCAGACCCTAAACATAGTTAATGTTGCATGATAATTTGATATGCTTGTGAAATAAATGTTAAGTGGAGAGGCAAAAACAGGTATGGAATTCAGTCTAAGAAGGAATGTGTTGCTTAAATACAACTGGTTATGGCATAGATGCAATGTTTTACTACTATTTTATCACTAAGGGTCTCAAACAGCAGATATAAGTCCATTGCTGCTGGTCAGTCCACGCAGTGTAGCTGTCACCATAGACTGACTGCACTAAAGATGTAGTGTGACTTGTGTTATTGATTAAATAACCATGTACATCAAATGAATCTTTAAAATGACTGCAAAAAGCCAAAGACCAGACTGAAGATGTGTCTATGCTTACCTGTGCTAGGAGTCGACCTAGTTATTTTCTATATTGATACAAGAGGCATGCAGGAACACTGATGCCTGGAATTATCAAAAGACTTCCCAGAATCCCTCTACTTTGTTCTCTTAATATTTATCATTCTTGTTTATATATATATATATACATATATATATATTTATATATATATATATATGCTTATTAGTATTAGTCCAAGCATATTAGTTGCAGTTATTCAATATTAAGGATCCCTTTTGCCATTAAAATGTGAACTGTACACACATAAGTGGTTGAAAAGGTTATTTAGTTTCATTTTTATTTTTTATATGCAGCTCGACTCTCTGCAGAAAAGCTGTTCTATAACTTACTGCAGATGTATTCCCTCAGAAATTGTGACATATATTCACCTATCTTCTAGAATTGTAGAAAAGTGAGGAAGAGTATTTCTCCTCTTTCTCTAGTGGAAAAAGCCTATTATTGCTGCAGAAAACTGTTTATATCACGGTACTAACTTTATATGGCACTGTCAACTAGGTCCTGCAGTCAAATAGCATATGTAGCATAGGATGAATAAACTTGTAAAAAGAAAATTAGATATAAAAAAATAATCTAACCAAACAGCTAAATTTACCCAGCTGGAAAAAAATGGCAAAAGTCAAGGATGAATAAAATAATAGATGCCTTAAATTTCGTGATACTCAAAAATCATCTAAATTATGTTTGCTTTTCGTAATCTTGCTGGCATCATGCAAGTAGTGTTTCATATTCTAAAGCATTTCACTCTACAATGTGTCACTTTACTCTTTTGTACTGAGAATAGTTATTTAATTGTATGTACTGAAATTTGTATACTGAATACGGAAGAATGTATTGGCAATTCAAGCTTTACCATACATGAAACTTAATTTCTTAAGGAGACATTTTCCTGCATAAAATCTAATGAAGTGTTGACATCAGAGCTATAGCCATTCACTAAAATACATTTTTGGAATATATTAGTTCATTGTGATCTTTTAAACAGTGGTAAATCCTGCAATACAGCTTCTTCAAAAGTCTTAATCTAACAGTCCTCAGTTGTCCTTGCTGGGCTTTCCTGGTGTTGTGATAAATGTACAACTTTATCTGAACACACTGGACTGAAGAAAGGGGAAACAGGACAGGTAATGGTAACTACACTGTGTTTTAAATTGTCTTTTAACTCTGTTGTTCCTTTCCTCTGAATGGACAATAGTAAAGTATCTCCTGCTATTGTCTCATTTCAGTTAGGACCTTGGTTGTCCTAAATGTAATGTTGACAAGACAAGAAAAAAATTTATAAGAGTAAAAAAATTTCCCTTTGGATTTTAAAACAGGAGGTTATACTCCTTGAAGATCTCTTTCACTTTAATTATTCATTAAATGCTTCTCATTGAGCTATATTAAATCAATTCTCTCTTCTGTGCATAACATATTCAAACAATACAAGTTCTTTTGAAGAAAAAAAAATTTATTATTTTATTTTTTATGTAGAAACATTGTCTATTTACTGAGGTAATGAATCTTATCTGTCATTTTTTCTCTCAATATATATATCAAGTCAAGAGATTCTTTTGGCATGTGGATGCAATTAGTCTACTGCACGGTATCTGCCAGACTCATATTTACAGCTACACCATCAAGCCAGTGGCAAGAGCAGTAATTCTTTGAAGTTATCATTTTAAATACATGCTGATTGACTTACTTAATGATACTGCAAACAGCACAGGCCCAGCTGGCAGTGCAACAATTAATTTGAATTAATTACAGGCTTTGTGTCACTGTGATTTGGACCACTTTAGTTGTAAGAAAATGCTCAGAAAACCAAAGGAGTAAAACTCTTACGACTTCTTACTGTAATTATTAGGCTTCTAGTATGCAGCCTTGCTGAGAATTACACTATATAAAAGTTTAAAACTCCCCCTCCTTCACTTAGAGCAATTCCCCATTCTGAACTCAAAGGAAATTCTCTGCATATATATAAATATACCTCTATGTGACACTGCAGTCTGGAACAGTAATTTCAAAATGGGAGGAGAAAAAAACATGCCAGGGTAAGGAGACAAAAAGTTAGAAACATTTCATTAAGTTGACAGCTTGTTTCCCACCTGGAAAAAAAATGATGGCTTACAAAACACAAGATCTTAAAAGTGGGAGACGTTCTTGCATCAATTTTCTATTCTTTTCTTGTGTTAGCATTACTATATCAAGCTACCAGAAAAATATATTATGACAAAATTTTAATAATTTAAAATTTAAGATTTCTTACTTAGGAGAAAGGTCTAGAGTTTTTTAATAATTTTATGTAAATAAATCTAATATGTATAAAATTTTGGAATATCTTTATCTTCTGCACACGTTAAGAAAGGTTGTGAATGGCTGTAATAGTTTTAAAAATGGATCTCTGCAGGGCTCTTAATGGCTCTTATACATTTGATTCTCCATGTATTATCCTGACAGTTTCTTTTATCTTCCTGAAACTACTTGGCATCCAATACAGCTCTTGATAAATACTACCTTAACAAAAAATTATAACCACTTTAGGACAGAAATGCAATTAGAAGTCTTTAGAAAAGGTGGGTGCACTTGCATTCAGCATTTCCTCTTGCATTCTTTTGGTTTTAATTGTGTATTGGAAAGAGGAAATTATTTTTATTTCACTTGCTAACAATAACTTGGAAAACATCATTAATTTTAAGGCAGGCATAGTTTAGTTATTTTAAAAAATGCCTCACTATCATTGAGAAACAACCGTGCTCTTTCAACAGAGCAGGTATTATACAGTAAACATGCTACATTTTGTCTTGACAAAATAACCAGTTTTGTTCTTTTGGGGTCAAGTTTGCTAACAAAACCAACCATCTGAGATTCAGATCTTAATGGCATGTTTTCCTGTTCCCTAGATAAACAGACTGATCTGTCAACTTAATTTGTCTTTCAAAGGCTGAAAAAGTAGGAATTAAGTGTTTTCTGTCAGTAAACTGAATCTGAATTTCTAAGTTAAAATCAAAAGTTCTTTATTACTAGATGTCTTCAGAACCACTAATTTCTCAGCAAATGTTAGCGGATTTTGCAACATAAACATGGCTTTGTACCTTTATCAGAATTTTTTTCCTGATAAAGAAAGGAAAGCCACAGATTTAACATCTAAATGAAGTGCCAAAATATGGTCCAGTCATTTGATACAAAAGTTGATTGCAAGGTGGAAAAAAGGAAGGATGTTTACTTTGTAAGGATTCTTTGACAAAAACTCCTCTGGTCTAATGAGAATCAATCCCTTCTGTCTATTTGGGTGCATATTTGAGATTTCAGTTATTTTTACAGAAGATACTTTAAAAATAGAAATGAAGAAATCTGTAATTGCTTCTATTTTTATTTTGTGCACTATTGCAATCTTTTCTAAGTAGAAACACTAAAGCATACTAATTAAGTGCTTCTAAGTAGGGCATAGCTTAGCAAAGAATAATGTCTTTCAAAATACATTTACAGATATTATGGAGAAGTTTTATTTATTCCGGATTTTGTTGAGGAAAAATAAATAATTCAAGTCTGATAAGAACATCTGAACTCTGCTTATTGAAGAAAACATTTCCCATTTATTTTTGCACTGTATTTTATAAAATCTCATTTTTAAATATATACAGCGTGTTACAGCTCACAAAGGAGAATACATACTTTATGTTTTTTTCAATAATTGAAGTGACAATAAATTATCATTAAAATTTTAATAAGGCACTTTATGACAGACTCCAAGCTAAAAAAGCATTTGCCATTTAATAAAATTGATTATTTGCTCATGTGAGAACCTGCATAGTTGGTTTAACTTCTTTGATGAGCAAAGAGGAATAATTGTGATTCTCTCCTGCAACACTTCAGACTATACAGTTTTTACTGAAGGCACATGCTTATTGAAAATTAGTATTCCATGGCATTTTTATATGAAAATTATATTACTGCATTTACAACACCCTTTATAATTCTTTCTGAAAGTCAAAATATCTTTATATGGCATAAAACACTTTACGAAGTCTTGTACAGAAAGCAACACGTTAGTACCTGTATTTATTAATTCCATCTTCACATGTGGCTCCATGTTGGCACTGGTTTATCTCACAGTCATTAATATTCTCAAGGCATGTGTTTCCAGTCCATCCAAGAGCACAGACACAGTGATACCTCTGATTATCTTCATCGTAGAAGCAACTACCTCCATTTGCACATATCTGGAGATGAGAATTACAAATACGTTGTATTAGGTTTGCATGGTCAGGTATTGGGGGGGATGTTGCAGAGGCGATTTCTCTGAGAAGCTGCTAGAATCTTCTCCCATGCCTGACAAATGCCAGCCAGCTCCAGCATGGACACACTGCTGGCCAAAGTCAAGCCTATCTGTTACGGTGGTATGAAATTGGGGTAATGAAATTAAGAAGGAAAAAGCTTATTTCACAGAACTAAGAGCAGAGAGAGAACATGTGAGAGGAACAGCTCTGCAGACACCATGGTCAGATCAGAAAGAGGGGCAGGAGTTGTGACACAGCCCACCAGAGCCCAGGCTAGCTCTAGTCACACCAGCGTTGCACCAGGAGTGGGGAACTTCCGTGGTATGGGGTTGTACCAACAGCTGAACCTTTAGAGCCGCTTGCTCTACAGGGCAGGGTCTGCCAGCCATGACAGGAGTCAGATAAAGGAGAAAAAGAGAGGCTCTCCAAATCTGAGGTTCTAACCAGCAGGGTTATTAGGGTTGAAGGGAGGAGAAACAAAGGGCCACAAGCACCCCACGGATAGGGGGGAGAGGGGTGTGGTGGTTTATACAGCTGCAAATCAGGGGATGGATACAGAACATGAGCCAGTGAGGGACATTGGGGTTGGAGTTGAGGGATTGGGTCACTTGCCTTAGGGCCAGTCAAGGTCAGTGGGAGGAGAGAGGAGGCCATGTGCACCAACGGGGCATCGAGGTTTGGGTGACACCCAGGCACACCCAGGGGGAGGTACAGTAAAGGGATTGGCTCTGGGGAGGATTGACACAGAAGGGACTGGAACAGGGGCAGGGAAACAATGACAGACAGGAAAAGGGGCAAGAATAAAGGGCAGGGAATCACCATAAAAGGTAACTTATAGGAGGATGCAACTCTGGGGACAAAACAACTTGGGAGCAAACTATTAACATTAAATCTGAACAATAAATTTAATCAAGCAAAATTGGCACAGGTTGCAACAGAGGTGCTCCAGGCACTGGAGCTGAGATTGCCCTGCAGCCCGTGGTGCAGCCCATGGTGAGGCAGCTGTGCCCCTGCAGCCCATGGAGGGACACGGGGGTGCAGAGATCCACCTGCAGCCCAGGGAGGAGACCCATGCCAGAGCAGGGGGATGGCTGAGAGGAGGCTGTGACCCCATGGTGGAGCAGCCTGTCCTCGAAAGACTGCATCCTGTGGAAGAGACCCACACTGCAACAGATCAGGAAGAACCGTGGCCCTTGTGAAAGGCTGACATTGGAAAGGTCGCTGCAAGACTGTCTCCCATGGGAAGGAACCTGCTGCGGAGCAGGGGGAGGACTCCTTCCCTGGAGAAGGAAGCAGAGGCAAAATTGGCATGTGATGAACTGACCATAACACCCATTCCTCATATCCCTGCACTGCAGTAGGGAACAGGAGGTAGAAAATTAGGAATAAAATTGAACCCAGGAAGGAGAGACAGAAGAGGGGAAGGTGCTTTTAAGATTTGTTTTGCTTCCAATTATACTGCTCTGATTTTGTTAGTAATAAATTCAACTAATTTCCCTAAGTGAAATCTGTTTTGCCTGTGATAGTAATCATTGAGTGATCTCCCCCTGCCCTTATCTCAACTCATAATTTTCTCTCCTCTGTTTGGTTGCAGAGGGCACTGATGGGATGGCTTTGATAGATACCTGGCATCTGGCCTGAGTCAACCCACCACATACATAGTTATTTTTTTACATGTTGGATTTTTTCCCCAAGAGTTTAGCAGAATAAGCCACTAGTAATAAATATGGTTATTTAGTCTTTTTATGTTGTAGTATTAAAAAACATACATCTCCAAGAACCATATATTATTAAATCCATATATCAATTTATTTTTTAGTTGGTAAAAGGCATTTGTTTTTTAATTTAAAAGTACCATTTTTACAGCTGCCCTTAAAATGTGCTTATTTTAGGAGAGACAATAGTGATCTGGGCTGTTATTTTTCCTTTGAAAGAGTAGAGCAACTGTTCCTATCCTGTATAATTTATCTTAATATATGGCTATTAGGAAATATTTTTTTTTTCATTTTAATTATTGTACTTATTCAATCTATCCTTGATTCTTTCATATGTTTATAAATTACATCTATGCTGTGGGAAAATCAGAAGCTGCTTCATTTTCAATTTGCAGATATTGAATGGTTGGTAAATTTAGACTGGAACAGCTTTTTTCGTTTTTGTTTTTAATTACTAATATTACTTACTAAGCCAGTATTTCCCATATTCTTCAAAAACTACAGAAAATTATACGTATGAATTAATGTTCCTTTCCTCATTGTACTTTTATGTTCCATTTTAATTTCCATGAAAATTTTGCCAATATGAAGACAGATTACTACATATCCATTTCAAAGTAATTAAGACCCCTCCTTCTAATCAATTGGTTTTTAAAGAAAATTGTGTCTAGAAGAAGAGTTAATGCACTAGTACTTCAGTTTGATTGAGCCTGAATCTCTTTATAATGTCATTAAGATTTGTAATAATAACAGTCCTTGGCAGAAATATTCTAATATTCATTTGTCTTTGATTAAGTTTTAAATTGACCTTAAAATTAAGAGATTTTTGTTATGTTTCCTGTACTGAATTTTAGACTTACCTTGGGATACTTATTTAATATAATGAATTCTTGAAGACAAACACAGTTCAACATAAATGCAAACAAACCCCTTCTATATGTATACTATGGGAATTGTTATCTTCTTTTTTAATTAATTTTATGTGTTTTTTTTACTTTTGTATTTATACGTTTTTGCTGGATTTTGTCTTGACGCTTACTATTTTCTCAAAGCTCATATAGCTTATTTGAGTAAGTAAGTTTATGCTCAAGAAAACTATCCAGAAAATATTAGGTGATTAAGACAAATATTTCAATATTGCCACAATATTACATTTAATTTATTCTGTCATTTTGCTACTTTATACTGTGAGGAAAAGTGCTACCCTTTAAGATGTTGGTGTTGTGGGATCCAGATCATCCCTCTGGCTGTCCTGAAAAATTTTAAGTTACAAGAATTTAGATAGAATGATAATTTACATATCACAGGGTGAAAAAGTAGAATTTTGGGATTTTAGGATGTGAGTTTAAGGGGCAAAGATGGAGGAAATAAGGTACGTCCCTGTCCTTCTTCTTCGTCTCTTGTTCTCCATCTTCTGCTGTGATGGTGGCACTTTTTAATTAGTCTAGAGTAAAGGTACACTGTCTAATGTGTTTCATTGGTATTGGAGAGTTATTATAAATAAAGCATACATAATTTTTAATTGTAAAAATAGTGCCGTCCCAGGGGCGGAGCGAGTTTGTCACAACCTGGACTGCAAAGAAGATCTCAGCAGGGTAGAGCCACAAATGTAGTATAACAAGAATAAACAAGTCCTTTAAGCAACAAGAGAACAGATGATCTCAACCTCTTCTAATGCTGGGCTGGGGAAAACAGAAACATTCACAGAGACAGAGAAAAGTTCAAGTCAGGTGGAAACAACAACAAAAAAGATTTTTAAAAAAACCTGACAGGTGTAATCTAAAGATTTAAATTGAAATGAAGGCTATGGAATGTATTTAAACACAAATTTTATGTTTCAACAGACCATAACAGGTCTATTCATGTCAGTCTTGTCAGTCTGACCATCATGCTTCTGTCTACAGTAACACAAATCTGCCTTTTTATGTAGTCATGATAAAATTAAGAATCACTTTCTTCCAAAATCAGCCAGGAGATTTTATTTCAGCTAGGAGATATAATTAGTCCTTAGAGGATTTTATTCTTCTCTTATCTTTCCTTTGCAGGAATTGAGGGATATAACTCTACTATATCATGTAGTAGTATCATGTGTTATCGAATGCTCGAGATAAGATGGCAGTCATTATTTCCAAACCCTCTGTCATCTTACAGTTCATGGAATTCTCTGCAGTTTGAATGAAACTGCATTTTACATATATAAAAAATCCCACACATATGTATATTTTTCCCCAAACATATAATTTTACTATATTCTTCAGGTTTTATTAGTGTAAAGTCAATTGTACCTCACTATTCAAATTTGTCCAGAAGTCCAATTTTATTTCATCTGCTCTACATTCTTTCCTAAACTGGTGGTACTCTAGGTAAATAAAATGTTTGTCTTAAAAATATTGAGAATAGAAATTACTTTACTTTTACAGATGAGGAAACTTTGTAAATTTGCACAACACGTAAAGACCAGAACAAACATGGAAGTGGCAGCTCCTCTAAGCATTAAATATATATTGAACACATAGATATTTCCATTGCAAAGGTTGGAATTATGGTCTTGACTACAAGTGCAGTATGGGATCTTGGCTCATAAAAACTCCCTGGGAAGTCTATTCCAATGTTTAACATCCATTTCTGTGAAGAAATTCTTCTTAATATCCAACCTTAACCTCCCCTGGCACAGCTAGAGGCTATGTCCACTTGTCCTGTCACTGGTTGCCTGGGAGAAGATGTTGATCCCCACCCGGCTACAGCATCCTTTCAGGGAGTTTTAGAGAGAAAGTCTCCCCTGAGACTCTTTTTCTTCAACCAAAACATACCCACCTTCCTCAACTGCCCCTAATAAGACTTACTTTCCAGACCCTTCACCAACTCCATTTTCTGGACACACTCCAGCATCCCAATATCTTTCTTGAAGTCAGGGGCCCAGAATGTCTTAGAATGCCTCTTCATTTGTGAGTGTTTAGATCACACGTGGACTTTCAAGGTATGTAAACTATTTGGGGATGAGGTACCTCCATCCCTAGAGGTTTTCAAAATGTGATTTATAATCTAACCAAGTCTTGCTTCTCCATGAAAAGTTGGGCTAGATGGCCTTATGGGATCCCTTCCAACCTGGACTGTTTTATGGCTCTATGATTCTGTTACTTACACCTTTTTGCACTACAAATATTTGTTATGATGAGTGATCTTAACAATTCTCTATGAGCTCCTGTTAATAAAAATATTAAGATTTGTGGCATACATTGAGTATTCAAATGGAAAAAAGAAATAGTTTCTTTATTCCTTTTCATGTCTACCTGAGTACATTACAGAAAAAAAAAATGTGTTATAACATAAAGTAGCTCAATTCAGTCCTGTTGGAAGTCACTAATTTAAAGATAACAAAATTTTGATTTATTTACAGTTCTTTCATAATTATTGGTCCAGAGCAAGCAGGCATTATCCTAATTACAAAGTTATGATTAGATTTTGAAATTTAAAGGAAGATATCCCCTGTCTTAATCTGTTCACCTCAAATTTTTTAAATATTTGTTTAAAAAAAAAAAAAAGAACTTAAAAACAACTGCAGTGTATTAGTTGTTGGGCTGGGAAAGAAAAAAAACAAATGTTAATGCATGAATATCATTATGTATTTATACAGAGAGAAAAAAGTTCCAATTAATTACATCTATTTTTTGTTCATTAAGAAAATATTACAAATAATAACATTCTTTTCAATCTATTTTGCTGGAAACTTTTTTGATGAAAAGCATAACTGAGATACTATCAGAAATGTAAAAGAAATGAAAGGATGCAAAAATATATACTTATTTTCTATCCACAACAAATAAGGTAAGAATTAAATGCTGAATAATTATTTTTTATTAATACTAATCTTTAATTTCAAATTATTACTTACACAGTTTCCAAAATGTTCTAAAATATTTGTTTGAATACAGCTTTTGTTTTTTCCAATAAGGAAATAATTTAGTTTTAATGATCTGTAAGCTAAGAAAACAAGTAAAACTCAAGTATATAAATCCATAATTTTATTTTCTATTACTTTTACAATTAGAAAATCTACTAATTATTCACATTATACCCAAATCAAGCATCTCATACAGTGAGCATATATTGATACATATATATTCAGATATAAAATTACTTTTTTTCCCATGTGACATTTATGATAGTCTGTGGTATGTTTGTATGAATAAATTAAATAAGTCTGAGGGATTTTAAGGAATTATTTACAGTAAAATGTTTTATTAGCTCCCATCAGCATCCTTGGCACACCATCACTTCCCGTACTAACTAGCCATAATGATGATTGCACCATTATGATGCTATGCCATGTACAATATATTTGCAGTCAGTATGACACTTTAAATCATAAAAATGTTAAAATTTATCAGATGCTGAACAATTTAAGTATAAACCTTTGAACCAGTGAGTTTTTCAATGTTGTATTTCATATTCACTGATAAGTGTCTACTCATGGACTTCAAGGTGACATAAATATTGATTGCTCTTTGTAAATGTGTTGCCTACTATGCATAGTATATTTTTATGGTGCATACATTTCAATAAAATAATTGATAAAGCCTGTAAAACACTCATTATCATGTTTGTGTAGTTGTTTGGAAGGCTATGTAGCATTATGCACGGAGTTTTTAAAATAACCTTCGTAATAAAAATGTGCAACAGTATTTTAGTTTAACCCATACCAAATTCTCATAGTCCACCTGATATGAATGAATCCTGCCTTAATTTAATTTAAAAGGTAATTAATGACTCTGAGAAGGATACAAGCAATATATTTCTTCTAGAAAACTTTGGAAGTGCAAAAGTAGTATTCATTTCGATATGCTGTGAGCATTGAAGAGTAACTTGCAAGGCAAATTTAATTTTTTTTTCTAACTGCATTTTCATCTCCCATTGAAGTACAATTAGTCTTGTCTTTTTTTTTTGTTGAATATAGTTTTTATTTTTGTTTGTCATGGAAATGAAATTTTTGTCATTCTTTCTGTGCATTGCTGAGCCTTCTCTCTGGTAACTTTTAAACATATCGAAGATTGCAAAGAAATTTGGCTAAAGTTCTTCAAATTTCCTAATATAGCAGCTGCAAGTAGGGGAGAGAAGGAAATATCAGTGACTAAACTTATGAAGAACAAGAAAGGCAGAGCTCAGACATCACATGCTTTGTTTGACAATGACCAGACTAGTCAGATCACTCACTTTTACATGTTTACATTACCCAGGAAAAAAGAATATTAACATGAAAATATATCAAGAATGAGTACTATGCTTAGGAAACCCATGTGAAATGAGGCTTCATCAGCTCACTGCTATTTGAATAAGTTGTTTGATTTCCCAAAAAATGCTGGGGGAAATATATCACTTTATCCTACCTCTGTGTATCCAATACATGGTGATAAACATGTGTAATTAAATCCATGAGATTTATCCATACACAGTGCTCCTGGGGCACAGCTTATATTGTTGAATAGGCAGGCATCAATATCGAGTTCACATCTTTCACCTTCAAAACCTGCACCACAAAGAGAATGTTTAATCACAGTTCATTCAGAATATTGACATTATGTCTGTTCAGGGTGTTAGCAGTTAACACCACTCTACTGGAGTTATTTGGCAGTTTTATTTCCTGAACAAAGTGAAAAAGTGTTTTTCTCCATAAAAATGTTCACTGCATTTGTTGAGATGCATTGCTATTTTTATGTCACCATTTCTTAACATAAATGTTTGGATGACATTTTATTTGTTTTGTTAGAAAATAGAATAAAATACCAATGGCTCACCTATAGGGCAAGTACACTTAAAATGATCTTCATAGACAATACATGTTCCTCCATTTTCACATGAATTGGAACCACAATTTTCAATTTGCACCTCACAGAATTCTCCTGAGATAGGGAAAAAAAGTCCCAAGAACATTAGGAATTAATATCACATTCTTAAGGAAACACCATAAGTCATATTCCTAATACTGATAGAATAACTTTCTTTAAATAAGATCTCTGGAATATTGGTTAAAGATCTTGTGTATGCATTCAGACTCTTTTTTGCTCCACTTATTCATATAAAAAGTAGATCTGAGTGTTTTTAAAAAAAGGTCAAACCAAAAATACTTCTTCAGCATTTGAAACAATTGAGGATGCATCCAGAAGGGGATACAGAGCTGAAGAGGGTGGATTTTCCCTGGAAACAATTAACTGAAACAGATGTAATGCCTTTGTATTTTCTTCTCTTTCCTGTTTTATGAGTCAATCCTGATATGTATTCAAGACTTTTGAATCTATTATATACATATTTCATTATATACTTTCTGAGTTCTATTTTGGCTAGGAAAAGGCTAGTCCACATTTATCTGAGGTAACCTTTAGTGCGATTCACTGAACAACTTGATCATTTAGCTGAAAACTGTTTTTAGCTCAGCAGGAAGAAATAATTAAACTTGTAACTAGATGGTTCTAAAAAGATGTGCTGAAGAGGAATATATCTCTGGCAATGTAATATAAATCAATCAGGTTTACCATTAGTCTTGGAAAATGAGTAGATTTGACAAAAACAAAGCACCTTTGCTTTTTATTCCTGTTCTTTTCAGTACAGAAAACAATTTAATGAATTCTGTGTATGCATTCTTGATTTTTTTCCTTGTTATCAATGTGCTTTTTGAAATTTTCTTTTATTTTCTTTTTTTTTTTTTTTTTTAATTTATTATTTTTACAGTAGGAATTTGGGATGGGGGGATGGGGGGCAGTAGTTTCCAAATTTAGAAAAGATAAATAGAGACAAGAGAAAAAAATCTTTAATGTTGAGAAAACTAAAAGAAGGTGCAGGAGTTTTGAGATATTTTGAAGAGGAAAACTTCAGAAAATACAATAAATGTAAATTACTGAAATTTTTACCACCTACTTGTTTGTAATCAGGGTTATTTACTTTAGGGCTTAAGCAGAAAACATAGTAGAGCTGTACAGGAGAAAAATATTTGGGAAGAATGTACAAAAAATGTGGATAATTTCTTAAATCAGACAATATGTCCTGTAAAATTTTAAGTTAATATTTTATTTGGAATTCTTCATATGTCAAAAATAAGGACATCAATTTACTTCAAATAACGAAATTTTTAAAAAAAATTTAATCATCTGTCTTTTTGATCTAAAGCTAGACACAACAGGAAAAAACAAATTTATAGGATAAAATTTGATAAGAAAATGTCTCTCCTTCAGTATTTTCTGCCGATTTCATTCACTTTCAGTAAGCTGGAATGGAGTGCCAAATTAAGACCTAAGGACTTCTTCTTATGGACTTCTGTAAATGTAAACAGTAATATGGTGTGATTTGTTGGCCATAAGTCTGTTTTGCGACAACAGGTGCGAAACCAAAAGTTGCAATCTCATGTTTTAACAGAGAGGCTGACCAGCACACTTTTAAGTATTTCTAATATTTATTCTATCCTTTCAATCCTCAATTACAAGTCACCCACTGATAACACCTATCAATGTTTTAACAGGCAAGAATATATTTTACTCTAGTTTGTAAAGCTTACTGGGTTAAAAGCATTTTCAAATAATGTATAATAATGGAGAATATAGGAAAATAGGAAATTAGATACTTCTTGCTATTTATTATTATTATAATATATAATATTATATGGAAAACTATAGGCAACCTGACCTTACGTTTAAAAGACTCTCATTTGCTCTGTTCATATTGCCTCTAATGGTAACCCAAAGTATCTGAATTTCTGGGGAGTTTTCATCATGATTAATACTTCTAGAAATACACACTTCTTGTAACAGTGGCCAGCAAAAGGGTATGCTAACACATAGATAGATATTTTTATTCCAAAAGCAACTGTATGTGCTGAGGAAGTTGCAACCTCCTAGGAGTTGTGGAGTTTGTTTTGTTTTGTTTTTCTTAATGAGGTTTGGAAGGCAAAAAAAAAAAAAAAAAAAAGTTGGGAAAAAAGCTTCAACTCAATATGTATTTTGGATCAATTTTTTTCATGTTTATTCATGAGGATGGAATTGTCTTGTCCAAGCAACCCTTATGAATAAATATTAGTGCAACCCAACAGGCTTTAAGAATTATTTTGCTATAAATCTGAAATTCTTATAGCGGCTGTATCCTTTAAGCAAACTTTATGACTTTTCCCTGCCACAATGAGGTCAAGAAAACCTAGTAACTCAAAACTGTTATAAAATTTATTGGAATCTGGATACTGCTGAGAAATGCATAATTTATGGTATTAAAGTCTGATTAAGTGATAAATGGATATCAGGAGAGATCTCCACAGTAATCCACTTAGCTTTTAATGCCTAATTATCACTTCATAGTGAGTAAGGGTTACGTAATTGAGAAGTGCAGTACTTAGAGAACTCAAACAAGTTTTTGTGCACAATTAAACATGTTATTCTTCCATCAGGAATAAGTTCAGCAGGCTCAAGGAACAAAAGGAAAAATAAAGAAATTTTACAACACTAGGAGGAGGAGAAAAATTTTGATTAAAGATTATTGTTGCACAGTTTATTTTTGTAAATGACATATATTTTTATCTAAGGATGTGTTTTCTTAATAGTTAATTTTTTTTAATTATTTTCCTTAATTTTCTTTTACTACGAATATATTGAGAAAAACTTTCTTGTCCTTCCGGATTCTTGCTCTTTTAATTTCCAGCTTAGTTTTAGCTTTTCTAGCTACATCTGTACACACACAAGTAATTTCTCTGTGTTCCTTTTATGCAGCTTCCAACTTCCACGTTCTGGATATCATGGGATGAGACATTTAAATATTTAATTAACACACTAAACCTGAAAGAATATACCTTACTTCTCATCTGTGTGTTTGCTAGCTTGGAATCCTTGATGAGCTAAAAGAACTACATAGCTCTGGGGTCGGTACCAGCCAGCTAAGAAACAGATAAATTAGTGTACTTTTATCTATACCTGCTAATAAGCTTACTTGTTTATTTAAATAAATAACAACAAATAACCCAATCCAGGTAAAGCTCACCAGAGAATTCTAAAGACACTAAAATGTGACATTGCTGAAACATCAATAGAGTGAGGAAGCTTTTAAATGGACTTTGGGAACAGAAGAAATTTGGCAAATTTAGTACAAATTCTAAAAGTAAACTGAGGGTTTTTTTCCCCCTAGCCCTGCAGAACAACACCGCCTCTCTAGCAATAGTCCATAAGCTCTGCACTGGATTTGCAAGATCCATCAGTCTTTCCTGCAGTGATGGTTTACCTGACCTAATTGTGACAATAGTTTGTTCTTTTTTCTTCTGATTTGCTTTACCTTTGTTTATCTTTACAAGGAATAACCATAGGTTTGGATGAAGAGGAACAAGTAGACATTATAGGTATGGTTGCATTTACTAGTCTAATGTGGTGCTGTATACTAATACAGGGCTGGTACCATAACAAGAGACCTTGAGATGTAGAGACATAGGATGTGATGTGAGAAACACTGCAGTGATCAGAGATGGGAGACCCCAAAATGATAGGCAGCTCACCAGTCAAAAAATGAAGACCTGTAGCTGGACAAAACTTGTCTTAAGGCTAACAAAAAAGTGCAAAGCCATTTTATTTAGTGTACTTTAGGCCCACCATAAAATGTAAATTAAGATCCAAAATATAACTGCTGTCCAATGAAAACATGTGTACATGGACAAATAGAAATGGCCCTAAGTGGATCCTGGAGATGAAGAAGAAACCACCAGTATGGATGTCACATTCCTTCCAGTGAAGGACTATAGATTCTGCAACACTGCTCCCATCAGAAGCACTGTGAAACCATTGACCTTAAAGGCAGAAGGAGGAGGGGAAAGCATGAGTATAATACCATCAAAAGGGACAGAAGCTAAAAATTGTGTTAAAACTGCATTTTCACTCATTTTCTGCAGCAATTATAATTGCCCTGATAATGACTTTAATTTTAATATTTCAGTTACATTATCAATATATTTTTGGCTTTACATGCATATATGGTGGACTTCTACCCTGACCATAACAAAGATTTTCAACATATCAGAATTGTCCAGAGGCTTATGTACCATTAAGTCTGACTTTATCTTTTCCTGAGAGGAAGAAATTAAATAATGTAAACCCAAGAACAATGTGAAAATAATTTTCTAATGAAACAGCTTTTCTAATTAACATATAAATGGGATAGTTTTCATTAGCTCATGAAAAACAAGAACTTACTGGAGTTGGAGATAACAATTCCAAGACATGAACTCATCATGCACTAAGTCGGACTAGATTTTGATTAGTTGTAAGTGATTAGGCACATTTATACCGTGTCATGTGCCAATGTTCTAGAAAACTATTTCTTGTTTTGGGAAAGCAACATAAACTTTTCAATATAAGGACACACATGTCCCAGTAGGTAAAGCAGCCAAGGTAAAACACCTAGGTTCATTAAGTACTGTCCCAGCTTCATAGACTAAGGGATACAAACTATAATAGGAACATTTTCCAATTCCATTTAACATTGTTATGCTTATTCTCAAAATTTACCAACTATCATAGTTTATTTACATGGAGCTGAATTTAAAGCTTTTTGAAGAGATCAAAAGGACTTTCACTGACCACAGCCAGCTTATGACATAGTTCAGTTGTTTACTACTGCATGAATTATACACAATCAGATATTCTCAAGTGTTAAATATGCAGTCAAAATTTAACCTTCTCCTGATGTAGAATGCAACTAATCATTTAAGGACACTTGGGAATAATCCTTTCTGAAAGTTCCTCTGCAACTCTTGCTTGAGCACAGTCTTTAGTGGAGATACTTTTTATAGAATATCTTTATATTTGTTTGAGATGTATTTTAATAACCTTGGGTCTTAAACAAACTCGTGATTCTGGAACATGCAATTAGACTTTTGACCATTTAATAGATTTTCTGTCCTTTCTCCTAGCTGCATTCAGGATTTAGCTGGAAATCTGGTCATAAAGATTCATCTCTTGGCAAAATCATTTGCAGACCTCTCACAGAGTCTCTTATCCTCTTGTGAAGGTGTTTTTTGTGTCTTTGTTTCTTTGTTGGCCAATGTGCCCTTTATATCTCATTTAAAAATCTGGTTCATATAAAAACTGCAACAGGATACTAGGAGAATATGCAAAACAATTTTCACGCTTGGAACACAGAAATTTCATCTAACTTAATCCTTTTCACTCATCATAAGTGAAATATGAAATAACAACAATCATTCACAGAGACACTCACTGAGAGAGGGCAGATTCCAGAGAGAGCATCCTACCTAGCCTGGATAAAAAGCACCATACTTGCAGGTTCCTCTGCTCTCTGGAAGACACTTGAACATCACACTTGGGTTCCAGAGAGAAGGTGGAGCTTTTTTAAGTTTTAGAAAATATTCCTGGGCAAATTGAGTCTAATTATTTAGATACAAGGATTCTGGATGAAGACTGAAATAATGGTTTATGAGCCTGGAGTAAAGGTAAATGTCAGTGCACCAAGACAATAATCCAAATTTGGGTAGGTGACACAAAGATTGATTATGGGATAATAGAAAAGATTGGATTGAAAGAAACCTTTAAAGATCATTTAGTCAAAACCTCCTGCAATGAGCAGGGACGTCTTTAAATCAGGTTGCTCAGAGTCCAGTCCAACTTGTCCTGGAATGCTTCCAGAGATGGGGCATCTATCACATCTATCATATTTCACAAGTTGGTGGGAAGTGCTCAGGAGAAAGGTATAATAAAAACAAATATAAAGAAGTCAAATATTTTAAAGAGACAGGTATCTAAAGTCAGATATATCTCAGTAAATAGAGATGAAGGTAAGTATATTGCAGAAAAAGTAAACCTGAGCTATTCAGAGACTCCCAGAATGGGGACCAAAGTATAGAAGTTATTGTGGAATTTAAATTTCTGATGCAACTCAAGTTAAAAAACCCAAACAAACAAAACCAAAAAAAGAGAGAGGTTTAAGTGCCTAAGAAGTCTGCTTACATGACAAGAAAAATATACATTAATAAGAGACATCATTAACAGAGATGAAACCCTGCTTTAAGTCTGTAACAAAGTGGTATTGAATATTATATTTCGACAGAATGCATTTGGGTTTGTTTTTTTTTAATAGACGGAACAACTACTGAGCATTAAGGTTGACATATAGCATAAGAAAGTCTATATTATTTAGTTCATATATTAATATTATTTCAGCTTCAGTAGAGACACAGTAGGCTATGCCAGATAATGTTGTAAATTGTGTCTGAGAAAAAGGAAGCAATATGCGACAAGCCTGATTATCCATACTTTAAAGAGGAAATTTGGTATTCAAAACTAAAATATGTAAGTCTGAAGTCTTTAAAAGAGCTAAAACAGAGCTACAGAGATCCGCTTTGTAATTAAAACAGTCACTAGATCTACACTCTAGTGCTATTCATTTTCCAATGCATTATATGTTTTCAAATATGTTATATCTACACTTCACATCTTATCATGTTTTAAACCCATTAGTGTAATAAGTGATTTGTAACTCTGTTGACAATTTTTGCATCTTGGTAAAATCTGAAATGATGTATTTGGCTGAGTAAACACAAGTTCAGCTGAAAAGCAGAAAATAATGTCTCTATGATTATTATAGATAATTAACTTTTTTAAGCACTGCAGCTTGGTCAGAAAACTTTTTGACTGATTTCGCATAAAATTTTTTTCATCCCTCATATTTCCTATTGATGATGTGATGGGTTTTTTTGAGTAATATATAGCTATTTGAATGTTCACTATCTATGCAGTTACTTATCTGAATATTTAGAGAAAGCTACATTTTCCCTTGTCACTAATGGCAGATTCATATGTTTGGGATGAGAATGAATAATGCAGTGATGTTCTCAGTAAGAGACTTCCAAACTATCCACAGAGAAAAGAAAACCTTTTAAGTTTCATTCTGATTGAGTAAAAAAGGAAAGGATAGACATCAATAGCTGTAAATTCAGGAGAGTCAGACAAACTAAAGGAAATCAGCACAGTTCTAACTTCCTGACAGGTAAATCCTCAAGTTGTATGCCTTAATAAATAAGTCATGGTAGGTTGGTAGGAAGTGAGAAGCAGGAGAATGGAAAGGTGTTTAATATACACCTGAACTTGAGGTCAGACTTTCACAGGAACACATTGAGAATAGGAAATCCTTTTGCTATGTCCCTGAAACTTTGCTACTTTTTAGATATTCAGTTAATGATATAAAATGCCTCTTCAGTTTGAGTTCTGGGCTCATAGTCCCACAAAGACAAGTAGCTTGTACTAAAAATGCAAGGTTGATAGACATGGGTGAAAGTAATTTTTGGAGTTCATGAGCAGATCTAGCTATCTGGAGGATTCCATATGCCAAGTTTAAGGGCGTATTTTAAAACATGTATTCCAGTTGAGAATTTTACTAATTATATGCTTAGAAATCCAGACCTTGATACAGCCATGTTTCTTAAAAAACAACTGCATCCTTAAGTTAACCATAACTCTTCTCAATGAACAAAAATTCCATCAAAATTCCTACTTATTCAAATGTCAAAAATATCTTGTGCACAGCAAATTAAACCAGAAACTGAACTATTAGAAAATATGAACATACTCGTAAATAGACTCTTTCACTAAGGGCATTTTGTTCCATTTTAGAAGCAGGCAAGACTTAAATACTGATACTACATTTCTCCTTGAATTTTCATGTAGAATGTTTTTATAGTCTTTTGGCTTTTCACGCAATTGCTGCATGCCAAAATAATACAAGTATTTCCAGCACGAAAATTTCAACAGTCTTAGTATTTTGTGTGGAAATTGAGACCTGAGTAAGAATTGTTGACTTGAACTACTGTAGATCACAGTCTACTCGGAGTAACTACAAGTATGCTACAGCAGGCATTAGCCCTAGCCCTCACTTACTGTTCAGGAGTTTATCTGCTTCAAATTAAATATTATGCCACAATGAACAATGTGTCCTTTTTATTTTTTCCTTGTTTACTTCTCTACCATTTCATTACAATTAGTACAGTTGAATACCCTAAGCTGCTGTGTTTTCATGTAACTCATCGTGCTATCATCTTAGGTGAGAGGTCTTATTAAGGACTGGTGTCCTTACAACACACCTTTTGGTGAGGCATCACCTTGAGTCCTGAGTGCAGTTTTGGACACCACAAAATGAGATGGATATAAAGCTATTGGAGAGCATACAAAGGGCCACAAAGAGGTGAAAGGGCCTAGAAAGGAAACCATATGAAAAGCAGCTGAGATCACTTGGTCTGTTCAGAAGAGGCTAAGGGGAGACCTCAATGTGATTTTCAACATCCTCACAAGGGGAAGAGAAGGAGCAGATACCAATCTCTTCTCTGTGGTGACCAGTGACAGGACTCAAGCAAATGACAAGAAGCTGAGTTGAGGAAAGTTTAAGTTGAAGGTTCTTCCCCCAGAGGCTGGCTGGGCACTGGAACGAGCTCCCCAGGGAATTGGTCACAGCACCAAGCCTGACAGCACTCAAGAAATATTTATGAAATGTTTGTAAAATATTCAAAAATATTATTTTTGGCATGGTCTTGTGCAGAAACTAGACTTGGGCATGGTGATCTTTGTGGGTCCCTTCTAATTCAGAACATGTTATCAATTCTGACTTATAGAGTCAGAATAACTCATGTTTTTTCTTCATGTTTTACTGACATTGGGAGAGACCTGAAACGGGAACAAAGTTAAAGGAACATGCTTACTCAAACTATTTTCCTTTCACGCTAACTAATGCTATATGGACACACCTCTTCAATGGCATTTTAAAAGTCAGGTAAGGTTTCTGGGCATCTGCTTAAGAGGATTAGAATGACAAGTTGTTGTTACTGCTTCCTGTCCGTTATCTCTGGAAGTTTTTCTTTAATAAAAAATTTAGTCTTCTGAAAAGTAACAAGCTGTTCCATTTTTATTCACCTGTGAATCTAAGTATTCTGAGTGAATTCCTGTAGCACTACTTAACAAGTCACTTCTTTTATTCCATTATTTCACTTCATGGTATTAATATTTGGGATTTATGTGCCCTAACCATTTCTATTCCAGAGGTGACAATGGCAATAACATACAAAGTGCAATGAATAAAGCTTAAACTGGCAGCATCTGTTGCTGAGACAGACACTGCTGTGTAATTCCAGTATGCTCCTACGATATAGGGACCTCCCATGGTGCTTCAAAAATTCCTTTACTTGCTCAAATTTAATATAGGGATTAGAGCTGTATGGGAAAAAAAACAAACAAAACACAAACAAACAAAAAACCCACAGAAAACCACAAAAAAACAAAAAAAATTATTTCTATCTATTTGAGTTTTGAGACTTATGAGATTACCACTGTACTTTGATATGAAACAGAGACCTTCCCCAAATATTTTAGAAATGGTTGAACTCTTGCCTGCTAGCAGCAAATAGTGAGTGAATTCCTTATTTTGCTTCACCTATGTGAACAACTTTTGCTTGACCTAATGATTTGTCTTTATCTCCAGTTTTCTTACTTTTGTGCCTCTGATTCTTTCCAACATCTTACCGGGGAAGAGTGAACAACCATATGTTTGGTACTTAGCTTTGCACCAGGGTTAAAATATATCACCACTGTATCCTTGAGAACAAAAGAGTTTAAAAACGTGGATTTGACCAGAGAGAAGGAATAAAATTAGGCCATGTAATTTCTTTGTTCATTAGTATAAACGTTGCCTTAACTAGGCTGTGAAAGATATAGCAACTTTTATATACCATATCTCATTCTTGGGACATTAGTTATTCTGGCATCAGAGATACCTTCTGCAGAATACTGTTTTCTGCACAGTTCAATAGGGCAATCTCAATCAAAGTATGTTTATATACATTTCTATATACCTGTAGAAATTAGATCTGTCTCAATAAACCAATGAAAAGGAAAAGATAAATTGTGGATAAATCTATGAAGAATCTTAATGAGTGATATAAAAATTTTAAGATAAGGAAAAAGTATGCAATTGAAGTAATACTTTAAACTCTTGTTCATGAGTTTTCTTGGGATTCAGTTCATTTTAGCAGCAGTAAGATTATTTTAATTAAAGGATTTTTCTGTGAAGTGAGAATGAAGTGTCTAACATGTCAAATAAATTCCTGCCAATATGATTGCTCTACACACAAGGAAAGATAGCAATAAATTAGAGGAAGCCTATTCAAGGGCAATTGGTCTACTGTGCAGGACCTGAGAAATTGCTGATATGGATCGTTTTAATGTCGTAAGACATATTACTTACAAGCACTGTTGTACATTCAAAGGTTTTTATCCTTTCAGAGAAGAGAAAAATGAAAATCAAAATAAGAAACTAACTGTAGAAGGAAATTGAAAGCACAAGAATGATGACACCGATCCAACAAAAATAACTATATATTATATAGTTATATTAACTATATATTATAACCCTTTATTCTCTGAGCATTTAAACTTAACATGGGGACATTTTTCTGAGTAAATGACCCAAAATGTTTTACATATAAAATCTATAGTTTAAAATTTCATGTGTATATCTTACATTTCTACAAGATTTTGTTAGATAGCATGAAACCAAATTGAAGTGGGTTTATTACTTTTTAAATCAAAGTTCTGCTTTTCACAGCTGAGAAAGTTACATCATGTAATATTTTGTGTTCTCTGAGATGTCTGTTCCCAACATGATTTGAATGTTAATGCAAAAGCTGCAGCTGTGGTGTTTATAATTTAAAAATACAAATAAGAACCAATAGATTAGAAAGTACAATAGCTTTTCTGGTTTCAGAAACAATTTAATTCAGAGTCAAATAGATGTATCAAAATTGCTACATTTTCCTTCCCTCTTTCCCTTTCCAAATACATAAATGTAACAGTAAACATGTATAAATATATTTTAATGGATCAAGACAGAAGGAGTAACTGGCTATTTAAAAGCAGAAAAAGTAAAAAAAAAATAAAATTATTGTCATATATAGAACCCTTTACAATAAGAATCCACAAAAAAAAAGAGTCTTGGCCTCATAGCAAGATGTCCCTGAACAACAATGTTGTTTCTACTTGAATTCTGTCACAGCTCAGTGTTTAGCAAGGTTTAATTCTATTAATTGCATACATTTATCACCATTTATTGTAGCCTGTTAAACTTTTGTTTCATGATCATATTGTACACTAGAAACTTAAATTATCTCTAAAGTCTTAAAGTATTTTAGTGAAACATTACTTTTATTGAAAAATTCATAGTTTTAGGTGTCACACCAATTTAAAAAAAAAGTCAAGCATATATTGAAAAAATAAAACCTTAAAGGGGATAACGGAGAAATGAAAAGAAAGGCTGATAGTTAAAACTCTGGGATATTAATCTATTATTTCTTTTTCAATGGTAGCAGATTTGAAGTCTGTTCTCTCTGTGTATTGACCTCAGTTCTTTAGATGAAATTAATTTTCATTCTTTGGGTAATAAATATTGTTCCAATATTTCAAACTATTAGTTTTTAAGTTCTCTTAATATTTCTGGCACTTATCTTTAAATTGATGTACATATGGTTATGTCACTTTCTATAGTATTACCGAAACTTTCAGTGAATCACATTTGAATCTTCTCTTTCAGTTCCCTTTCTAGTCAAAGATTAGTGAAGGATTTTAAAATCCAACTTCAATGACTTTCTATTTAAAGGGTAAGGCTGGAGGAAAATAATAATTATTTTATTTGCCACTTAAATAAACAGTGTGATTAATATTAGCTACTTTTTTAGGCTTCTTTTGTATCTAATTGAAAGAGAAACACTGGTGAAGAAATTGTGTCTATGACTAACAAATATCAGACACATTGGTTATAACCCCCCTCTGAAAAACTGACTTACTGACATAACAGAGGACCTTGAAGACTAGGCTTTAGTTAAGTAATATGAATCAATTAATCCCACACCAAATTACATTTCATAAATCACTGGTGGTCCACTAAGGTATTTAA
>VXBS01009284.1:56401-129752 GCA_013400255.1 Sitta europaea | reverse complement strand
GGGGGGGGAATTCATCTCTCAAAAACTAAGTAAAGTTATCTGAGTAAATACAGGCTGATACAAACTAACATACTTCCTGATGTATGTAACATACTTCCATTTCTCTCATTAATTAGATAACCAGGAACTATAATTAGATGTCAGACATGGAGCTTACATGCTAAACTTTTACACATAGACATACACTTTTTCTCTTAAACTGAAGTTAAGGTTTATTCTAGAACTATTCTTATTTCAACCTTAATTGGAAGATTCACATGTAACCTGTAAATTCCATTCAGATTATATAGGCATCACAGCAGAGGGCAGAAAATGCAGAGAGCTGCTATTACTCTCCAAATACTTCTTTATCCCTATGTTTTTTATTTAATCCAGCATTCTTACATTTGAATATTTAAAAGGAAATGAAACTACACACTTCTACATGATTTGTATATGTCTTACCTGTAAAATCATGAGGACACAAACACTGAAACAAAGGTTGTTCTCTCAAATGACTCATATCAATGCAAGTTGCTCCATCAGAACAATTATTTGGGTAAATTAAACATGCATTTTCAGCAAATTGACAAAATTCTCCTGTCCATCCAGGTGCACAGAGGCACTAGATATAACAAACACACAAACAAACAAACACAGAAAATCCAAAATGAAAATTTAATATGAGAGTTTGTAGAATCTTCTCTGGGTCTTGTATTTAACTACTGAGTAGAAGCGTGGTAGAATGCGGAGTGTTGCACCCAGCCAAGGCTATTCTTCATGCCTGTATTTGCAGATGATAAAACAGTGGAGAGAGGCAAAACTCATCTACCATGTTGGCTGAAAAATTGAGGGAAAAAAGAACAAATGAGTTGGAGGAAATGGTAGATAATTACTGGCTATAAGGGATAAAAATTCCAGCAGGAACAGAAGAACTGAGTGTGCAAAAAGGATTTTAAAGGGATAGAGAGGAGGGAGAAATAGGGCAGTGCTGATAACAAAGCCTGGATGACAAGCACTGTCACCAACCAGTAATCAGAAAACATAGTACAGGGTTTCTATTACACATGCAGACTCTACCTTTTAAACAAAATAAATTTAAATTATTCATTCAAAGGAAAGTGGAAGATCTGAAACTTATATTAGCTTCTTAAAGGGGTCCTGCGAAACTCATACAAGTGCCCTAATCAAATATAATAGTAGCTTGCCTTAAATCCCATTACAAGGGCAATAAAACAGTATAACCTACAGTACCATGCAAGTATTTTAGAACACTGGAATGATGTACAAGTTTCACAATGCATTAGCATTTTACATGAGTGTGTGTACATGTGACCACCAAAGACAGAGATGCTTTGTAGTGACTCATACAAATAAAAAGAAAGTTGCCAAAGAACAAGATTAGTGTAAGGAACAGAAAATAGGCAGAACATATTGCTGAGAATGTATTACAGAAAGAGGTTACTGTAAAAAGCCCCAAGGCAAGTAGTACCAGGAGGAGACCGTCATTTTTTGAAAGGTGGGGGAATGGTTGGGGGGGGAGATAAAATATTGCAAACCATCAAATATGTAGAGAAAGGATGGAGACAGAAGACAAGCTCAATTCAGTCATGACTTCTCTCATCAAAGAGCTCATGAGACAGATTACCTTGACCTTTGTTGTCAAGTACCACCAGGGACCACGGCCATCAGCACTAACTCTTCGGCATCAGTTCTACAGCATTGTGTGATCACAGGGAATTTAGAATGTAAATGTTACAGAGTGATGGTATGTAGGTGTACTGACAATGCCTGACAATCTTGAAAACTTCTAACATTAAGTATGCTCTTTGTGAATTAATTAATTCAAGTTTGTTTTAAAGTTTAAAACTGGCCCTACCTCTCAGTCTTTTATTCCCTTTACAGTGATCTCTGATTCCCTGTCTGACACATGTATTTTGTAAAAAGGAACAGTACTTAGGTGGTCAAGAGAAGGCTTTAAGAGAACTGCACTGATGCGAATCCCTTACTGTGAATCTCTGCATTCAATGATTGAAACAACAGATAACTAAAGCAGACTGCCATCTCCAAAGTGACCTAGGTATAAGAGGAGCATGATAAACTACACAATTAGAGTGACTTGCCTTCCAAAACTTGGAAGAACACGATGTTCTCTAGCAGCTGTATATTCCTTTTAATTTTCTGCATTTTTATTCCTGCATCACTCTGTTATGAAGGTACCCACACACACCCCTGACATTTCCTGATTTCCTTCCCCTTGATCTCCAGGAACACCTTTCACTGCTATGTACTGTCCTTGTCCCTGATGTTATGTTTGATTAAATATGACACTACCAGGGGAAAGGTAGTAAGACGTAAAAACTAGATGACATGTTTTAGGGTTTGTCTATCTTTGTAAGTCAGTTCACAAAGCTTATCCCAGACAAACCTATAGAAACATGATTTATCCTATATGTCGATATTATTTTACATTCACAGGACTCCAGAATTATTTAGGTTGAGAGAGTCCTTTGAAGGTCACAGAGTCCTACTCCTTGCTCAGAGCAGGTCAAACTTTAAATGCAAGCTTGTCCACTTGAGGTCTGAATATCTTCAAGGATGACAGTTCCACAGTCTTTCTGGGCAACTTGTTGCAGCACTTAAGTACACTCACACTACATTATGAACAATTTCTTCTTAATACCTAGCCATAATTTCCTTCATTGCAACTTCTGCCAATTGCCTCTCACATAAGTGCTGTGCACTTTTGAGAAAAATCTGACTTCATCTTGTTTATGATCATTCAATGAGCTGAAGATAAGAATTACGCCCCCATTCAGCTCCCTGTTTCCACGGCTTAAGTTAGATCCTTCAGCCTTTCCTCATATGCTGCAAAGTTTTCACAATGTTGATGGCTCTCTGCTAGACTTGTTGCAATTTTCTCAGACTTGTTTTTCATACACATAAGTTCTACACCTCACAGAGTACTCCACATATAGCTTATCAAGTTCTGAGCAGAAGGGACTGATGTCTTAACTTGACCTGCCCTCTATTCTTTTACTAATGCAAGACAGTATTAGATGAAGCTACCTACCCTCTATCATGATTTGGTTACACTGGCCCACTCCCTCATCTTCCATAGATGTATCCTGTCAGGCCCTTTGGACATTTGTAAGTACCTATGCTCCTGGCTTGGCATTTGTCTTTAACTGATGGTATTTCATTCCTCTAAATTTTGCCACTTGGCGTGGGACTTGGGAAATCTGAAAGCACATTTTGTAAGTAAAAAACAGAGCAAAGAGGCTAAATGTCATCCACCTCATTCAGTAGTGGGAATACATTTTCCTTGGTCTCATTTTTTCTGCCACTGTACCCATACAAATGGGATTTATAAGATAGCTTCTCCTTCATGAGTTTTTTTCATGAAGACACATTTGGAAATTCTCGTTGACTAGACTAAACCTTTTATCTACCAAGTCACTAAACATTACTATTTATTACAGGTATATCTGCTTAGCCAGTATTTTCTTTCTTTACATGTCTTAAGCCCATTCTGCAAGAAAGAATTTCAAGTAAGTACACTGAAGTCTAATGCTATTTCTAGTGGGTATACGTTAATTTAAAAAAAAATATTCTCAGAGATGGTATTGTGACTGTAGTTATGAAAACCACATTTACTTTTCCTCTAGCAAAGTGATTTTTCTGCACCTGGGGTGAAACACATTGCTGGCAAGACAGCATTCAGGAATGGAATCACTATTTCCAGACTATGCCTGAATCATTTTGAGGATAATTGAAGGACAAATCTTAGGGGTGCTTAAGCCAGCACTTTCCACAAACATTAAGAAAATTTTTTAAGCTTAATTTTAATCATCTTCATGGCTTACTGATAGAATAACATTTTTTTATTTCCTTCATAGTTTTCAATTGCCTGGTAAGATGGCTTGCAAAATGATGATGTTCATGTGTTAGACGTTGTTTGACCAAATTGTTAAAAATAAATAATATTTTTATTTTTCTGCACTGATCGAGCTCTGAAAATTGTTTAAATGAAGGAAAAAATAATCCTTAGCTTAATAAAAAGTAAATTCTGGTTACATTTTTTCTGTATGTTAAGTCTATTCCTAACTGAAATTCCAGAAGTCACTCACACTGGAAAAATAACTGTAAGAAATATATAGAAATTTAGGTCATAGCCAACAGAAGTGTAGCTTCTGTGTTGATTGAGGGACTTATTTGGGGACAACATTTTACTCACTTCCTTATTTGAACTGATAGGTGTTAAAACTTTGCAACATTCATCATTAACCTACAATAGACCGGGGTACATAAGTGACTTTAAACCTTAAAAGAGAAAACTAACTTATAATATCTAAGTTATATATATATCTGTTCCTAACTTATAATATCTGCCAAATTTGCAGACGATAGCAAGCAGAGAATTGCAGGTGACACATCTGAAGTACGGGACACCATCTGGGGCACCTGAACAATCTTGAGAAGTTGATCCATGGGAATTCACAACTAGGTTCAACAATGCCAAATGCAAGGTCCTGTGCACTGGTTGGGGAAACTCCTGGTACCACCATGGGCTGAGGGAAAAGGGATGGAGAGTGGCCTAGTAGAGAGGGTTGGAGGTCATGCTGGATGAAAAGTTGGACATGAGCCAGCAACGTGTGCTTGCAGCCCAGAAAGCCAATTGTATCCTAGGCTGCGTAAAAAAGCAGCATGACCAGCATGTCAAGGGAGGTGATTGTGTCCCTCTTCTCCTCTCTGGTGAGATCCCACCTGGAGTGCTGCATCCAGCTCAGGGATCCTTATTACAACAAAGCCATTGACCTATAGGAGTGGGTCACCAGGGGGCCGCAGAGGGCTGGAGCAGCTTTCCTAAGACAGGCTGAGAGAGTTTGGGTTGTTCAGTCTGGACAAAAAAGAATCTGGGAAGATCTTCCTGTGACCTTTCATTAAAGAGGATCGTGGTAAGATGACTGCCTTTAAAATTAGAGGAAACTGAGAAGTTATACCCACATCCTAACAGAAGTAAGGTATGGAAATTAGAGGGTAAAACAATCATTGCTCCCTGGGTGGAATGCAATTGGCATGTTCAAAACCTATTCCATGATAATTCCTGATACACATGATCTGGAACTATAGGCACCTGTTAAAGAGGGTGGAATGGAGGGTGAAGCAGAGTGGAGACACTGCAGCCAGGTGCTGTTGAAACCTTTGCAGGGAGAGGAACTTGGTGGTGTTTTGCAGCTGGGAAACTGCATAGTATCTGTCAGCCGGGAGAGATAGGGAAAGATATCCTGCTGCTGAGCCAACTCTGGCAAAATCACATTCCTCAGATGATCTTGATTCATTATGTCCTAATTGTAAGATTAATGTACACCTTCCATCCCAAAGTTATCCCTCAAAGTTATCACCCTCCAGCATATGAGCTCCCTCACCAGGTGTGTGCTTTCTATTTTTTAGATTGTATCTTTAAAAGTGACGTGAGAGAATTTTACACCAAAGGCATGTATGACTAGAGTTACTCAAGCTAAACATAGAGAAATAGCATAAAAGTAAGTAGAGAATGGGGGAAAAGTTAGGGAAGACTCTGTCATATCTGCTGGGATCAGTCAGTGGGCTGAACCTACCTTCTCCCCCATAGGGATGCCTATTGGGTAAGAACTGTACTCCATCCATGCTGAATATTTTTATTGGGAATCTTAGCTTGTCTGTGTATTGTTTTGAACATGTTTTTTTCTGTCAGATACTACCACTGACAATCCTTTAAACTTAACCTTTCACAATTTTTTATTAATAAGGAACATTGTTCTGTGAACTGTTCGTGTGAGTCCTTCACAGGTGCTGGCAGTTGCTGGCAAAGGACAACATACTCGACACGGTGGAAGACCCAGTGAGGGGTCATAAGGTGGGAAGACCCGCTGAAGGGTGTCCCTTATGCTGTTGGTGTGTGTTCCTGAATGAGTCTGTTGAGCCATTCTCTGACCTAGCAGGACTGCTCAGTGAAGGGTCCCCATAATGGGACACTGCCAGACAGGTTGGACACAAGGGTCTCTGCTTTCCTGGGGTGCTGACAGACAAATTAAACACTAAGGGCTGAGTATATCTCCCTCACCAAGGGTCAACGAAATCTCCCCTCTTCCCGTGACAAAGGCTTTTAAGAAGGATGGGGACAAACCTTTTGTCAGGTTATATAGCAATATAAGGGACAATGTTTGTGAAGTAAAAGAGGAGAGATTCAGTTTAGATGGGAGGAAGAAATTTTTCACAAGGAGAATTGTGAAACACTGGAGTAGGTTGCCTAAAGAGGTGGTAGATGCCTTGTCTTTGGAAACATTGAAAGTCAGGTTGAATGGGACTCTGAATAATCCAACGTAGTGGAAGATGTCCTCGCTCATTGATGGGGATTTGGACTAAATGACCTTTAAAGGTTACTTCAAACCCAAACCATTCTATGATACTATAATCTCTGATATGATGTGCTCTTTCATATGAAACCCTGAATTTAGGTAAAACAATTAGGGGTCTCAACAGAAATATGTCATAGCTTGAATTAATTAATTATTTTTAATAAAGATTATATTATTTAATTTCTCAGGTGAACATATGGATAAAACAGAAACTGGAATTCTATCCATGCACATCTCATATAGAAGATGGGGAGATGAAGTTATCTTTTGTGTAGTTTGAGCAGGCGTCATCTCTCTTTGTATATGACTTCATAAAATAATGAATTTTTATTAATTAATTATAATTTTAAAAGGCAAATTATGAATGTGAATTTTTGAGTTTTTGGTAGTAGATGACAAAAGGGAAAATCCTGAAGAATGAAAAATAATCATCAAGAAGCTCTAGGTTACTGTATAGTAATAGAAACATCTGCCAAAGACACCTCAAAATTTATAGAGCACATGGAGAATGTGTGTCTGACCTTACTGACATTAATAAACAGGTATAAAATTATTATAAGTTATGTGCTTCAGAAATACTCAGTGCTGAGTTGGTTGAGTGAAATTTTATGTACTCTTTCTACAACTTTCCTTATCACAAGTGGCCAGCTCCTTATTAGATAGAGAATTCAGTAAAGAAGAAATTTGGGAAATTTCTCTTTGAAAAGTGGTTTAAACTTGAGCACAAGCTTGACTTTAACTTCCCAGAAGCTGCATTTAAAAATAAACCATAAAATTTCTGTTGGTTATATCTGGTGTGTTTTGCTGTCTATTTATATTTAATTATATGCTATTCTACTTTCTACTATATAAATTCAGATCAATTGTACAAAAATATATGAAATGATTACACGATGACAGTTTTAATTAAATATTTTACATTTAAATTTGCTCTTCAAAAGAAGGACATTCAGTTTATTACATGAAGATTTCTACTGTTGATTAACTTCTGTACAGTTCAGAGATAATTAGCAGCATATGAAATGTACCTAGGGTGCTTTGATGGTGTTTATTTCAATAGAATAAGAAAAGCAGGGAAATTAATTTTGATAAAGTCCAAATTAAACACTGATGAAGGAAAAAACTGTTTAGGACATTTTAAAATTTATGTGAACTCTTCTGTAGAATTACTGCTACTGTGTGAAAGAAAATTGACTAATTAACTTGTATAAAACTAGCCCCTAATGGAAGTATCTGACTTTGAACTACTGCTGTTTTGAACACTCAGCTGGAAGGACAAACAGGAGAGACATCAAGAGAATTGATGATAGTGGCAAAGTAGCTTCACAGAGATGAGACTATAATGTTCTCATATGGTCCATGGGGAGAAACAGTAGGAGAGACTGTAGACTTTTTTAAAAAGGAAAATGACAATAATCTATTTTATATGTTGTACATAAGTACAAAAGTCACATCTGAGAGCACTAGACTTTGCAGTGCCAATTGCTTCTAGCATTGGTAGTAGATCTCTTATAAATATTTATAATAATTTTATCACTCTAACCAACTGTTTTAATATATAATATGCCAAATATTATAAATGTTTGTTTCTTTATGGCTTTTATATACTCAGAAAATAAATGGTTATAGATACAGTGCATCGGGCTTTAAAAAAGCCCCCATGCATTTTTTTAAAGAACTGATTTTGTTAAAGAAGTTAATGTTTTCCCTCAGCTATACTAACTTTCAGTTCTGGATATGTAATCTAGAAGTTATTTCTCTTCTCAGACAATAAATACAAATGGCTTTTCTAAGAATAAGTTGGAGGCCTTCTTAAGTCTGTGAGATCTAAGCAGTATGATATACTCCATTTTGGAGATTATTCCCAACACTGCATAGAGATGCTTTGCTTCTGGGTTATGAATTCAGCCAGACCTCTAGGGATAAAGCATTATCAAAAAGCTTTAGGACTGAGAGTGGCTCCTCAGGGAAGAGCTTACCAAGAGGACCAGAGCAGCAGACTCTCCAGAAAGGTTTTTCAAGCAAGCCTGTGGGACTTGGCACTGCTCACTGCTCTTCTGCAAAGAAGCAATTTGATTTCCAGCCTGACAGCTGGCTGATGGGCCTGGTTCTGCACCCAAAAAGGCAAACCTCATCTGGAAGGGAAGAACCTGGACCTCTGTCTGCCGTATTGCAATTTTTGTATAAGTTCTGCTGAATTGAGGGCCACATATTACCCTGACATAGGGAAAAAAATCACAGGAGAAAGAGAGGTTCCCTCCTCCATCCTCCCTCCCACATTGCCCCAAAAGGATATTTTCTGAGTTAGTATACAATCTCCTGCTTTGCTAGATAACACAGTAGTCTTTGGGCAGGACATATTTGCTGGATTTTAACTTCAACTACAACAGTGTGAGCCATGGTGTTATTAATTATTAATGTATAAGCATAATTTTACATTATCAGCCATATATTCTTTAGGTGCACATTTTGGTGTTGGGATATTTCAGATTCACTTTAAAGGTCAAAGTATAAAAGCTATGGCTTCGGTATATAGATGTGAAAAAAATGTTGAAAAAGAATATTATAATCAGCCACAGAGCAATATGCAGGGAAATATTTTAGATACCACTCTTTTCTATTATATTAAATTTTCTATCCTCTTGCAGTGAATCATACTGTTATATAAACATTATCAAATGTACATCCATATAAGAAAGCAAAATTTGGGTGACTGGGGAGCAATTTTCTGAAAGGAATTAACAGGAATGCATCTGGGTACGTGTTCCCATTAATCAGTGTTGTTCCAGCAAATTACATGTAGAAGTTAAAACCATTACTTCTTTTTACTTAGCTTCACTCTCCCTTAAAAATAAAATCTACTTCCACTACACTGTAGGACCACTAATTAGAAACTGGCAACATTTCCTGTTGTTCTTTTTGAAGGTAGCAGGACACCCATTGGCAATTATTCCAACACAAAATTCCCCATGCAAGTATCAGTACAGCTTCTCAGAGAAATTTCTAACATTTGCTTTGAATGACCAACAGTAGGTGTAGTGGTAAAACTCAGAATGATAACAGAGATTGTTTTTTCTTTCTTTAATGCTGCCCTAGTGAGTATTTGCTTGCCAACACAGCTCTGTTGTTCAGGCAGTATGTATACTTTGTTTAGACCTTGTCTCAAGTATACTGCTGGCAAATGGAAATGGACCTTACGACGGCATTGCTTCTTCTTCATCTTTCAGCTTCAGTTTTTGTATCTACATAACTCAATTTCTTTGCTAGCTGTAAGTACACAGCCTTGCATGAATCAGTGGTTTGTCAGGATGATGGGAGAAAAGCATATTGACAGAATAGACTCGGATACACTATCCAGACCATATAAGTTGAAAGATAGTAGCTTGTAGCATACTAAGGAGCTCTTAGGCAAAATAAAAGATAAGAAAAAAAATCAAAAATGAGCTTTTTTTACACCCTACAAGAAGTGGGAAACATTTTTAATTTGCATGCCCTTCTATAGGAAGTGTATGGCAGATCACAAATGGGACAGTGTGGAGCAAGCACTGTAGAGCTGCACTTTCCTGTCCCTCAAATGCACTTCTGTGTGTAATCACAAATGGCCTGTAAATTCTGTCATTTTTATGCAATTCAATGGTTTCTCCCTAGAAAGTAAAGACAGCTAGTATACCAAAGACTTGACAGTTTTCATATCTCATCTTTCCCACTGTCTTGTTTTCAAAATCATGCTCCTTTCCAGACTTCCAAACTCCAGTAAACTAGAGTTCTGTCATCCTCAGAATTTGCACTGGATTTGTTTAATATATTTTTCCAGTATCTTTATTTCGTTTGGTTGGTTTTGAGGTTTTTGGTTTTTTACAGTTTAATACTAATGTTTCAGGAAGAAGCAGGGGATCTTAAGGAGAGATAATACCTTTTACATTGATCTAAGCTACTCGCTGTGGATAAATAAAAATGTACTTGATCCACCCCTGGGACTTGGAGGAAAGCTTTACATCCACAAGTGTTTTCTTTGTATGCTCTCTTTATCGGTTTTCACTGCCCGGTTCTGTGCCAGAGGCTTTACTGGAGCCATTCTAAATCACCAGGAAAACTCTACTCAAACCTTTTCATACCCTGAGGTGGTTAGCATGTGGCAGCAGTATGATTAGCATGAAAAAAACAACAGCTCTTTCTTCCCTGTCACTTGCCTTTTGGACATTGCTCATATTTTCCCTGTCTTCAGGTAAAGATAAGGAAAACACATACCTACAGCCATGAATTGTTTAAGACAATCAGATTAAAAGCAATGAGAAAATACTATCAGCTGCAAAACAAGAGCACTGACTTTTCACTTATAAAATCTGTTTAAGAAAAAGAAAAGTTGCCATGAGAACAGCAAAATCTATTGAAAAGTGTATCTGTGGGCAAATTTAAAAAAATCATTTTAAGAAGCAGGTTATCATATTGTCATAATAGTGTAGTTAAATATTTTTATTGAATAAAAATCTGCTGAAATATGAAACTGGTTCACAGATCAGTAACTGTAGAAGTATGGTTTATGCTTGAATTGTTTTAATTTATTTTTTTTTCTTAAAACAATGTCCCATGTCTTCTAAGTAGATGGAATTATTTATTATAAAATTGACAAACCAGTACATTAATTATGAACTTCCCTATGGTATGGAAATAAAAAAAAACAAAAACAAAGTGCTATATTATATTTTCTTCAAACTTTTACAATGAATACATTTATTCTTAGAAGCAGTTCCAACATTGCAGCTGCAAATCAGGAGAAATTCAATAGCAGACTTCTTGCAATAATTAATAAATTAATTGTAAGTAATAGAATTTTTCATATCAGTATTTTTTGAGAGAGGAAGATCTGTTCACATTCAAGAATTGTGTTTGTCACCTGTTAAAATTATATGTCCAAATGATATCCATTTCTCTGAAACTGAGTCCAAGCTGCACTGTTGTCTTTTTGTGCTTTAGAAACAAAAAAGGTAAACATCATATCTCTGATCTTCAGAGCCCAAATAAAATGGGGGGTTTATGCTTTCAGTGTTCATTCTTCATGCCAGCTTTGGAAAATATAATCCTTTTCTAACCTCTTAGTATCAGTGAAATGAGTCTGCTGCAGCGGCTACTAGAAGCAATCCAGCAATAAGGCCTTCAGCCTTCTGTGGGAATTATGGGGTTTGGATCCCAGAGTAGTAGATCCTCATGAAATTTAATGTCTGGTGAAGTTATTCACAAGGACAGGACAAATGTCACCTGGCACTGATCTCATGGGGAACTGCTGAAATACAGCATTGGACCATATTACCTAAAAAGCTTTTGAAAATGTTCCTGCTGTAATCAATAGTACATAGAAGAAGTAGCTGCTCAGAACCATGCACAATACTTTTATCACTTTGCTGCTAATGTGGTTTCAAAATTTTTGGTACCAACAGCTGAATGTTTTAAATAAAATTGTTCCTTTTTTTTCGTCTGAGAAAAACTGATAGACCATCGACTGTGTAAACTGCAAATCTGTATGTACTTTTGAGAATATCTCTATAAATTATTCCTTTATTTCATAAACCTAATTTTTGATAGAGCTTTCATCATTTGCAACCTTCTCAAAACAATTTAGATGATATAGCTGCCTGTGATGATCCTTCACTTACAGTCAAAGAAGTATGACTACTGAAAAATGCTTCTATATATACAGGTGCTTATTTTTGACTACAGGGATGTTTTTCTGTCTTCACCAATGGTGTGGTGTCACATTTTAAAATTCACTTTGAGCTAAAAGTTTCGTTCTTTGTCACTGATGATCAGGAAGACTCACTACTGTGTAATTCATATTCTTTTTTTTTATGCATACAGCATTGAATTTGCCTCTCCTAGAACACATGTTTTTCTAAAGTATTAATAAAGTATTGGAGTCCACAAAGAAATACTTATAATATTTGTGTATTATTGACTACACTACCGATTTCTGTGGTCATCTACACACACAGAAGGAGGACTCAAGAAACTACAGGCCTGTCAGCCTCACTTCAGTGCCTGGTAAAACCATGGAAAATATTATTCTGGGAAGCACTGAAAAACACCTGGAGTGTTGCAGTTATCCATCACAGCCAGCACAGCTTCATGAGCAGAAGTCCTGTTTGTCAAACCTTATTTCCTTCTATGAAAGGGAAACCTACTTAGTTTATCTAAGAAAATGAGTGGATACAATCTTTTCAGCAACACTTTCAATACTGTCCCTCACAGGATCCTTCTGGACAAAATATTAATAACCAGGTTACCCATGATGTTGAGCAGTGGCTCACAGGTTGGGCATAGAGGGTTACAATGAATGATGTGACACCAGTCTGGTCACCTGTCACACGTGGGGCTCCACAGGGCTCCATCCTCAGCCCTGTGCTCTTCTGCATCTTCATAAACCTCCTGGACAAAGAACTTGAAGGAATATGATGTAAGTTTACTGGTGACACTAAACTGGGAGGAGCTTTACACTCCCTCAAGGGCACAGAGGCCTGAAGAGAGACCCTGACAAAACAGACGGGTAAGCAATCACCAACCATATGGAGTTTAACAAGGACAAGCGGCAGATTCTGCATCCTGCTTAACATTTTCAGGAGCAATTTAGAGAGTTAAAACAAGCAGATCTAATATTTTTTTCCCAAACTGTCAGTTGGCATGAACATCACCACACTATAATTTCATCATCAAAATTTTAAATTTATATTAATTTTAAACATACTTATGTGTAGATAAACAATTTGCTTCTGGTTAAAATAATGGCAACAGATGATCTTAATTCAATGTATTTTTAAAGGTTGCAACACAGCTCTGATTATCATCTTTGTGGGTAATGACACTGGACCACAATTACTTATATATTCTTTTTGCTATAAAAATACCCTTCAGTTTTCTTACTTGATATAGTACTAAACATGATCTCAGTAGAAAAGTGACAAAAAAAACATATTACCCAAGTGAATTGCCCTTGTATTATTGATTAAAATAAATAAAACCTATGAAATTGTGCCCCTCTCGCCTCTTAGAGTAATGAATGCATTTCAAGTTTGCTTGTCTGAAGCTTTTATACTTTGGAACACTGAATTAGTTTAACATGTATTAAATTACTTACAGTGAATCCTCCAATTATATTAAGACACAATCCTTCATTCAGACAGTTGATGCTGAGCAGTCTGCAGTAGTCAATTACTTCCTCACAGTTCTTTCCAGTGAATCCTGGCATGCAGCTGCAAATACACCAGTGTATTTTAGAGAACTTTTAAAAAGTTAATTGTATTTAATTATGTTCCATAACTCTATTAAATAATGTTCTTGTGGTAGCAAAACAGATCTCTTATGTTATTTAAAATAAACAGAATATGTTTTCAAGAAATAAAAAATCCCTTGCATGATTCTGGATAATTTTGTTTTTTCATAAATCACTACTTTCATTGATTGAAGCATTTGCACACCAATATTTCATAAAATCTTCCACGAAAAAAATCTAGAACAAGGTAATATTTAATAAACAGTTTTAGCCAAGGTAACAAGATTTTGGAAAACTATTAGAAAGGATAGGTCAATTTAAGGACCAGAGAGATTCTTTAATATAAAATAAAAATGCGTTAAGGGAGAAATAAGCATCAATCATTGCTAACGAATAAATAGTATAAATAATAAATAACAACCTGCTTAATTATGTAAGGAATAATTAGAGACTACAATGCATAGTTGTTTATGTGTTTGCTTAATTGTAATTCAGTATTTTCTTTAAAGAAAAAAATAGCATCTAATTTCTGTGACTTTTAGTTTCATGTGATGCCAATGGAGTGATGGATAATTCATGTATATAAAAGGAACTGCAGAAATTTCTTCTGCTTTATGTCAGCACTTATTATTAGTAGGAGAAAATCCTTTCCTGATGTAGCTCTCCTATGTTAAAAAAAAAAAAAGTCTCATATACACAAATAAAAAAGATGAGATTCAAATGGATAGTAAGTCTTACTCAAAAGCAATAATGGAACAATGTAGAAAAATATTTGAATACTTATATCTTAATAGATAGATAATCCTTGTCAAACACTCTCACTAAGTTCTTACAGACTCAGTGTGTTCTTCTCTCTAAAGGCTATTTCTGATACCATGGGAAAAAAGAATTCAGAAGAAGAGAAAGGAAATGGCTAGTTAACTGAAAATTTATGTTTGTGAAAGAATCCAAAAGTAATAGATGGAAATTTCTTTAGCTGCTTATAAGAGATAGGGTTTTTTTCAAATTATTCATTCCAGAAACTGGAAATTAAGAAGATTATACAGAATTGCTTTTGGTTTTCGTATGTTCTTGCTCCTAATGGATATGAGATCCAGATGTGTTGCTTATGTTTTCTCATTTAGAGAAAACCTATCCAATCCCTGGTTTGAAAATATGTGAAGCTTCTCACAGTTATGCAGCATACTGAAGGGATATGTTTTCCATATCCACTACTTAGGCAATAACATTTAATAGAAAGCCTCTGAGTTAATCATACATTCTAAATGAGTTAAAGGTGTGTCTATGAGCCTGGCTCTGAGTCTGAGGAATGCACAGACACATCTAGCATGTCCAAGAGCTTATATCACTTTATTAACCTTAGTTAAATGTTAAACTGGTTGGATTTAGTCAGAAATCCCTGGAAACCAACAACAATTCATGCATAGGACCATTTGGACAGAGGTAAATGGATTTGGAAAAACCTTCTGTAAATGGCCATATGCTTTGAGGCTGGTATAGACACAACCACATGAGGACACTCTATGCAGGTTGCAATGCACCATATAATCCTGACCTTTCTCTTGAAAAAGGTGCTGCATGCAATCATATTTTTCTTCCATTTCAAGTACTTGGCTTCAAAATTCTTGCAAAGTCTATTCTTAACAAAGTTCTAGTTCATGTATTGTAGCTAAAAGGAGTTTTTTTGTAATAACATTTACATATGAAAGGAATGTAAAATAGTAATAAAAAGGTTTTTTAATATTTTCTTATAATTTTTAAATAACATCTAAACCCAAGTCAGAGCAACTTAATTACAGAGTTTGTTTTTACTGATTTGTTTTCAACAATTATCTGAAGTGAGAAATTCCTAGAGTTTTTGCTTCAATCTGTTCTTATTTCATTAACTAGATAATCTAGTAAAACAATTTTAAAAGTGACTTCTAATAATTTTTATATTTGCTCATTTTTTTCTGGTTTTGTTTTTTTTTTTTTGATTTGTTGCAATAAACATACCAATGTCAGGAAAGAGAAATGTAACCTAACAGGAAAAAAGTTGGCAGTAAAGTTCCAAATATGGCACCAACAGAACATATTTTCTCCAAACACCCTTTCACATTTTTTGTGACTTTTTATTGTCTTAAAGTACATGGATAATAGAAGAAGATAGAAAGCAAACAATCATAGTTTATTATGATGGATATGCTTGTTTGCTGCCTATTTGAATTCACCTTAAATTTTGACATTTTAAAAAAAATACAGCTATTAGATTCTTAGCAGAAAGTTGTTTGTAATAACAAGACTGAAAAGATGGAATTAGGATATAAGATAGTCATACATCATAACTGAAGTGGGGAAAATTAAATTGATTCTGTTTGGTTATATGTTTAGAATGGAAAACAACTACTTTCCCAAAGAAGGAAGGATGTGATGAGAAGAAGCTGGGATTGTGTAGGATACAAGAATGAAGTTTGGACATAAGGAGAACAACATAGCATATAGGGAAGCAAAATAAAAAATAATGAAATAAAAAGTTTAATTCAGCTATTATTTGAACTTGCACATGCATTTGACCTAAACACTATTACATTAATTTATGATGTTAAAATGCTATAAAAGTGGATCATGTTGTAGTATTGCATGTAGTAATACTCTAAATGTAGTGTAAAACAGTTTATTGTGGAGAGACTAGACAGAGACATAACATACAGTACATGACAAATTTTTGGTGATTACCAAAAATGAATCAAATCTTCACTTAAAATGATGATGAGCAGCCACAAATCTCCCAGATTAAGACAACGTAATTAATTGTAGGTTTCCTTTGGGTAAAGTGAATTAAAATAAAAATCACAGGAAGAAAGCATCCAAGTCTGTGATTTTAGAAAACTGAAAATGTCAAACCACTGTTCCTTTAGGTCTTTTGAAATCTTCTGTTAGTCAAGTAGCTAATGCAGAACATGAATTTAAAAAGAAAATTTTGAATTCTTAAAACAGTAAATCTTGCTGACTGTTGGACCTCTCTATCTATCAGCACCTCCTCTGCATATCAGCACTTTGGCAAGACTGCAGCTCTCACAAACACAACTACTGAATGTGATTTCCTTGTGAAAAATATGTAATTCATACTGCCTCAAAATGCTTTCTCTCACCTAAATGTCTCCTTTCAAGTACAGAGGCATAAATATTTATATTTATTAACTATTTCAGATTAAGTGTTAGAAAACTGATTTTGTTTCCACAAAAAATTAGGACAATATTTTTTATTTATTAATAAATAATCATAAAATTATTGCAATCAATAATCAAAGCCTTTGGGGACTGAATGCCAAAACTAAGGCAGAATGTTGGAGATTTTCAATAAGCAATTGAAAAAGGTACTAGATGATCTCATCTGAACTCCCTTTCCCATGAAAGGTTGGACCAGAAGATACTTCAAAGTCTCTTTCAGCTTTGGCTGTTCTGTGAGTTTCTGATAGTGCTGTATATTTATTGTGCTCCAGTATTCTGTGATTGTATTGTAACCCTCTTTGTGCAAACAAAACTGTGAAATTGTGTAAGATGTGTCATGTCACCTGTTCTGGATATTTCTTTGTGAAAGATGTGAGTCACTTTCTGGAGTTCTCCTCCTCCACCAAGAATGTCTGATGGGCAGATTGGTTGCTAGGGTAAACTATGTTGATAGAACACTATTCACAGAATTCTCTCTAAGCTGTTAGTTCCCTTTTAGAGCATTCTTAGTGTTAATGAGCTTATAAACCATACTAATGTTAAATGGATTCTTAATTGCTCATTTTTACATTATTATATTGATCTAAACAATGAGTTCCGTGCTTATTCTCACATAATATTATCAAAAGAAAGATAGTTCAACCACAGTGTTTTCTAATAGAAATTTTTATTAAACAATTTCTATGGTGCAATGAGGTTACTGGTACAGACCATTTCTACAAATACTTTTTGGAATTATATATTATTCAATATGAATAACAGGGCCAGGAAAATTTTTATTACTTCTTTTTTGGTTTGGTTTCTGTTAACAAAGGCAATGTACATCTGGATATGAATTGTTCATATTATGCATAGTTTTAAATGTAAACTTCAACACATTTCATACTAATATACACATATTGTGGGAAAGGCTATATAATAAATGTTTAGCTTAAACCTCAGTCTTAGGAACTGGAACATGAATGATAACACTTGTTCTGTGCTTTACATATCTATATGGGTTATACTGTATATGAGCTTCTGTATGTGTGTTTATATGTATATTTGTATTTAGGAGTGAATGTGAATGAAATTGTTAGGATCTTTTTCTTTGGGAAAATTGTAAATGTAGTTATACTTGTATTTTAATTTCTGGTCTTCTCAATTGAATCTCTGCTATGCACAGTAACTGTGTTCTATACTTCTGTTATATTTTTTGCAATGTCTAAGGTCATTCATAATATGTTGTCATGTTTTTTGCATCACAGCTTCCAATTCTCTGCTTTTATGAATATCCTAAAATTTGAAAAATATTTACATCAGTAATGTTTATCAGAATTTACAAAGGCAGCAAGATAAAAGCCAAGCAAAGAGGAACAGGATAAACTGTACTCCTTAATGGCATAGAAAAAAAAATCTATTTAAAAATGAAATTACATTATACATTGGATAATTTCTGGTATTTTTAAATGGATAATTTTTAGTGTGGTCTTTTTGAATAAAACAGTTTTTCATATGCTGCTCCAAGGATCAATTTAAAGACTTCTAATGCATGTCTGTGAACTAGAAATTAAATAGATTTCCTTATCTTTTCAGAAACAACATAAACTTCATACTCCCTGAAAGGGAGTGACATGTAGTATAACTGTCTCAATGGTCATTGGTGTATTAAAATTTTTAATTTTTTTTTATGGTATAAATAATGAAATAATGTATAGCCCTTAAATGCTTTAAATATTTTGTATCACTTTACAAGGTTTTCAAGAAGCATAACAGAGTAAAGCACAAAAGACAAATATAATTTTTTAGAACAAAAGTTTATATTTTTCTGTGTTCTCTGTGAATGATGATGTCTTTTCTTTCTGCAATCTGTGTGATATCATCAAGTCAACCAACAAAGTACTGAAATAAATTTCTTACCGGCAGTTATAGTTTTGTTGTTGAGCTACACAAGTTGCATTATTTAAGCAAGGCAGTAATTCACATGGATTAAGTATTCGCTCACAGAACTTGCCAGTAAATATGGGCATGCAGATACACGCCACATCCTACAGAAGAGAGGCAAATTAAAAATAATTATTTGTTGTACCCAAGACAATACAAAATTTAGTGTTTATGGTGTTTACATTCATTACTAGAGAGGACTTAACTAGGACCGCTTTTCATCACATAAAGTAGCCTACAAAGACAGAAGAGTTCTAGTCTCAGATTGGTTACAAACTTAATTTAGGACAAGTAGAACAGGTCTTCCAGCACAGATTATACCATACCTGTGTTTACTAGATGGAAATATACCAGCTTTAAAATTGCAGTTTTGTGATCTCATAACTGAGTCAAGAGGGAGTTTAATAATTAATTTAGGGTTTTTTCCTCATTTCTGATTTTGTTCCAATGTAATGTTTGCATCTATTAAACAGTAACAGTACACAAGGTATAACAGTAACCAAACAGTGTCACTAACTAGAGGAGGAAAGAAAATCATGGGTATCCATTTTCTCCATAATGCATAGTCTATGTTTCTCTTTAGCAGGGGAGACATCTGTCAGTTACTGGAAACTCTAATTTGAACAGCAAGAAAAGTAAGTTATTTTACAAAATAAAATATTTCTTAGTCCCACCCTTATTTTTCTGTGCTCTTCATAAGCCTTATGAAGTCAGAAAGTAAAGGAAAAAGAAAAGGGGTTTGTTAGCCTAATTAAATTGGAAGTGCTTAGGTGTTTCTTTAGAATTGGTCTTAAAGGTTTAATCAGGAAACTTCAACTCCCACTGATACATTTCTATACTTGTGAAACAACCTACCACAACTGTTAGTCTATTGCACAAAATTGTTTCTGCTAGTATATCTAGTAGACAAAATATTTAGACGTTGCATAACTTTGAAATTTATCAGTTTATTCAGAAATTTAGATGCCTCTTTTTCTCGCTGTGCATGAGTATGTATCACTGCTATGTGATAACTAAGCTTCTGAACTCTTCTTTCACTGTTTTGATTCTGTATAATCACTGCTATTTGCAATAGTCACACTAATGAAAGAGCATCAACAATTTATTTTGACAAACTACCAGGTATGACTTTATTATCAAAATGTCATGAGTTCTGCATGAATTTATTCTATTTTACAAGAAGAAAAAAAGCAAGAAATAAAAGGGAATTAAAAATTTATACTGCATGAAAAACAAGAATAAGAAAATCACTAGTTGATAAAGATCATGAGGCCTCACGTTTGTGTCAGATGATTTTGTTAGTGAGTGGGACAAAAAAAATAACAGGGGTAGCTCCTTAAGTGATCACCAAGCAACTGATGTGAAATGGGTGTTTGGAAGCTTTTATCATAAAAATATTATGAACAGGACACACTGAGAAAATGCTATGCTTCTTCATGAAGCACACAAAGCTAATTTAAAAATTGACATTAGAATGAAATGTTTTGACACTTTCATGGAACAGTACGTCCTGTAAGGTATGTCAAAGCACACGGATGACAGGAAGGTGATTAGAAGCAGACAATATGGCTTCACGAAGGGTAAATTATGTCTGACTAATAGTGTCTTTCAATGATATAGTAATTGCATTGCTGGGTAAGGGAAGAGCAGCTAATACCATTTACCTTACTTCTGTGAGACCTCTGACATCACCTCATGCATCAGCATTTTTGCTAAAGTGGTGAGATAGGGGTAAGTTTTAAATGCCCCATCCCTTGAAGTGTTCAAGGTCAGGTTGGATGGAACTTTCAGCAATCTGGTCTTGGGTAAGAGATCTCTGCCCACTGCAGAGAAGTTGGAAATAGATCATACCTAAATGTTCTTTCCAGCTCAAATCATTCTATGATACGATGTTGTAGTTCTATGGTTCTCTGTTCAAATAGGGACCTCTAACATTTGTACTTACATTTGGCAAATCGATACATGTACCTCTGTTTTGACATGGCCTTGAAGAACATTCATTGATGTCAATTTCACAGTTGTGACCAAGAAAACCAGAAGGGCAATTGCAAACATATCCAGACTGGTTATACTGGCATATACCTCCATTCAGGCATGGCTGAGAGGCACAAGGATCACCAGGTTCCTCACAAAATGGACCTAAAAGAAGTAAACATAAAAAAAATACAGAGATTTGGAGTGATGCTTGACATGTTCTTTGATGTTACTTTTTTACTATGTTGTGTTTCCCTATTATTTCTCTTTTCTTTCTATTTTGTTGAGGGACTGAGAGATTTCTCTAAATTTTTTTACACTGTGAATCTCTAGTTACTGCCTGTGACATCTCTAAGTCATAACCATTTAAAAAGCAAAGAACTTAACATATTTCCCTATGCTTTGTTTTGGTGAATTAACATGGTAGGAATCTTTGGGAGCCACTAACCTAATTTGTAGCAAAGGAAGGATGTGACTGGAGCCATAGTCCTGTGAGATTCTGAACAGTCACTGAACATCTGACAGCGGTTATTATTAATGGAAGCTGAATCCCATGGATTTCCAGAACAGGATGGTTCTTCTCATTCCTGTTTATAGATCCAGCCTGTACTGAATCTGAATGTGCTTTCAGTAAGCAAACACACATTCACACACACACACATTCTACAGTCCTGCTGGCCATGTGAATCAACATGAAGAACAGTGTATTTTCCCTCAGAAAAACATGAACAGCAGTCACACAAGCATAAACAGCAATGACAGCTCAAATTTGTTCCTCATCTCTGGTTGGTTAGTATTGAAGTTCAACAGTGAACATACACACTCCTTCATTTTCTAAATATAGAGATAAACCCTCATTAGTGGATCCCTCAGCATAGATTTTAAATGTCTGATTTTCATACCCAGATCCTGGACCTGTTGCTGACTTGCTGGCTCAGGGCTTTTGAGTTGTTCCAGATCTGGATATCTTTCTGATTTCTGGCTAGTCTTGTTTAAAGATCTGTCACTCCCCACTAGGAGAGGTGTTAATACAGAAGTAGTAAAGAAAAGAGACTGCTACTCAGGCTCTGCTAGCCTTGCAAGAAAACAAGCTGCAAAATTGCCCAAAGTCACCCTCTATAATTATTTGAAATTTCCATGTGTCTCACAAAATCCTCCCTCCACTGTCTCTGAAATTCAGTCCTTGCTCATGGTGGTCTGTGTTACATTTGTCAGCCACTTATCCTCTTACTTGCTGAACCCAGCAGTTTCTCACATTATGTCCAGTAGCTTCCCATGTTTCCTAAATTTTTGTAACCCCAGGCAGGAGTTAACTGATCTGTTTGTATACCTTAACATCTATGAATTGTCTAAATATTTTTGAAAATTGACTCTTTTTAATCCCATGACATAAAAGATAAAGAAGAATTATAGCATCTAGGAATTTATTTCCATTTACTTCTGCAAAATTATGTATCAAATATGTTTTTACATACTTTTTACTTTGGTGTTCTGATTCAAACCACCTCCCTAATACATACTTAAAAAGTACAACACAAGAATTGTTTTTTAGCAATTTGCTGTAGCAATAATACAGCTTTGTAATAAATCCTTTCTGAAGTAGTAATATGTATTGAGCCAACATTTTGTTAGTCATTTGAATCCACCGATTTAAAAATAGACATTCATAAAAGAATAAATTATACTTTCCAAGATGTATAATTTCAAAATAGTAAATAAAATACTTTTAACTCAAATTGTAAACTGCAGGATGAACATAAATAACTAATTATAAACCATCTAGTGGATAAGTATGTGAACCTCCAATAATTTAATTATGACTACTAGCTTTCAAAAGCAACTGAAAGTATTTACCAGAAGATTGAAATATCACACTCTGTCTCTATTATATACCAGATGAGCTGATGTGACAGGGTCAAAACATTTTCCTTTTTTTCATTCAGTTCAGTAGAAATAGTTATTCAAATAAGGCAAAATGAATTGAATCTATCTTTTATGACAGATTATTCACTTGTTTTTAACACTGGAGGATATTCAAAGTATCTTTAAAAATTTTTTTGCTATCTCTCATCACCTTAGTAACCAAATTGCAGTATATTGCAAATTCCAGATGTTAAGACTTGCTAATAAGAAAAGCTCAGGAGGCCATTCCGGAGAAAAAGGCCATTAATTGGTATTAGTGCATATATAAGAGAACATTTGCAACATGAAGTGGGGGAGATTGGTGAATTCTTTCTTATTAATCATTTTACTATTTAACTGTCCTGTTCTACTTCAGTTCAACATTGTGTCCCATCAGTACTCATAGATGAGGTTATATATCAAGGCTCACCCTATTTTTTCTCCATTATTAGTCACATTTGACAAGAATGGGCACTTCTGTCCCATCCACATTAATAATCAGAAAAAGAAAATAAACAAAACAGTGACACCATTTGCTCTACCCAAAGGAAAGCCAGAAAGTGAAATCTCAGTTGACTACAACAAGTTTTTCCTGCCATTGTTTCCATTCCTGAATCCATTCAATACTCCATGATTTTTGTGCCACCATTACTAAGCATTTCTTAGCCTTTTGTTAAAAATGTCTGACAACGGGATTATTAGAACAAAGAAAGACTAAATGAGCAAAATAGGACTGAACATTGAAGGCCAGTGGGGAAAACCAAATGAAAGAAGTGCCTTTGGTAATGTTATGCTCATTTCTAGCAAAACTAGGAAAACAGAATTGTTCTACCAAAAAAACCCAAAAAACAAACAAACAAACAAAAAAACCCCAAAACCCCAAAAAAGCCACAAAAACAGTGCAACATTCTTTTAAGAGAAGACTAAAGTAGCTAGAAGAATAAAGAAAAGCCTGAGACTGGATAAGGAAATATTGTCAATCACATCATGAGGAATATATCAAGGAAAACTACAAGTTTCAAGGATGGCAGAAAAAAAAAATATATTTAACTTATTACTTTTTTATCCTTGGCATTTCCTTGCAAAGGGAGCAAAAAAATATTTATTTATTTATTTTTTAATTTGGAAAAAACTGTGCATTTAGTGGGAGTCGGTAGCCAATTACCTAACTAGGTAAAGGGGTATTAATTTCAATGAAGATACTGACTTATGGTCTAAAACACGAGTCACATCTACCAATGTCTTTTAGGAAGAATTCAGTCTTGAGCTGGAAATTTTCCTTAATCACTGACAAAAATTATGTCTTTGATATTCCTCTACTTTATAATTCCTTGTATTCAGCATCTTATGTGAAAAGCAAGAGCAACATTCTTTCACCTGAACATCCATGCCTGATGATTTATACAAATCAGGTCAATTCATAGAATTTTTATATTTTATTCTATCATTCCCAAACCTGGTGTCACACTCGATCTATTTGCTAAATAAGATTAAAAGATGATTCGATTGCAGCTCTTGGATGGGGAAAATATTAAGCACTAAATGGATCATTAATTCAGAGAGATGTGAGTAAAAAAAGCAAATGACCGAAGAGAGAAGTAGAGCAATATAATGTGACAAAAACCTCACACATTTTTACAGAGACTTCTTTACCTGACTAACATGAAAGAATTGAATTCTAGAGTGCTGATGTCTTCACATCAATGTGTTTTGAAAAATACTTATTTACTGTATTGCATGCAAGAAGACAATATAAAAAAGGACATATGCAATATAACAAGCTTTGGTCAAAAGAGGTGAGTAACTGGTGCTCTAAACTTGCAAATCTGCTTATCTACTTTGACTTAAGATGTATACAAACCCTTTTAAAAGTTATACAAATTGGGAATTATTTCTAAATTATTTTTTTAAAATGTACACATTTTTTCATTATCAGTGGCTCTTCTTGCAATATGTTTAAATAAATATTTAAATTCATTTACATGTTAACATTTACTGACCTCTTGAATGTTGTGGTTAGAAGCAAGGCAAAGAGGTAATAGGACAAAAATAGATCCTTATAATCTGATATCAAATACAAGCCCCAGAAAGAGGACAATATTTAAGCAATGAACAGTGCATCTGGGATCAGCACATCAGTCCAAAAAGTTCATGCATATTTGAAATGTTTGTATATCTTCTGAAGACCTGAGACTTAAATTGAAAAAAAATAAAAACCAAAAAATCCCAAGGCAGGACATTTTTTAAGTTAATTGTCTTAACTGCTTAGATTTGATACATAGCCTTCTATTTTACTTTGATATTAACAAAAATATAGTATAGGCATAGTATGTGCCCTAGATACTGTGCATTTCTGTTGCAAATAATTTCAACAGAAGTAATTTTTCCCTCAGTCAGATGTGAAAAGAGACATTTGCTGAAAATACTGAAGTCCCATTAGTACTGGCTGATGAATGATCAGCTATTCAAACCTTATTCAAATTCTCAGAAAGATAAATGCAGAAGTCATGTTCTAATGGAAGATGGTTGATTCCGGAAACTTCAGTGTGAAAAAAAAAATAGCTATCAGCTTGATTGAATACCCTGATTAAAGAGGAAATTCCAAGAAATTAAAAGTATCATCAGAAGGACCAATTCACCTTTGTCTTTCAATATAATGAATTCTTGTTTCCTTTACTTCAATAAAATAAAAATTGTGGAAGATTAAAAAGCAGGAACAAATGAAAAAAGATTATCCCATAGACCAATATGAAAGCTAATGAATTTTAGTTTAGGAATCTGAACCTTATTTCCAGCATCCTCTGTTGTTTTTACACATGAAAAGAGTAAAATCTTTCACCAAACCAAAACCAATGACAGAAGAACCCCAGATATTCTTTGCTCAATTTCACTGTATCCCACCTAGTCCTCCTTTCTGTGGTTTCCCTGACGTGTTATAATGATGACCATTTAAGGACAAAGGACATTCCTGACACCATTGTTAAACATCACCCAATTTTTTAAGGCATCACACGATGACATTTACATCAATATCTGAGGTTACTGATTAAAATAAGTAGTTTCTATTTTAATTGCGGTAATTCTGGACTTCACATTTATGCAAACATTTCTCTTCCCATGAAGCAAAATATGTTAATAATTATATTAGTATACTTCACTTTAATATGATGTAAGTACTCTCATTTTGTTGTTCCTCTAAGGAAAAGTCAGTATTTTCTAGATCAATTATGCATAAGGGAGAGTAGACTGGTTCAGGAAACAGCATGTGTTACAGTCAATTATTTGTACTTTTCTCAGAATTGAACAATAATATTTCAGGGTTTGGATAAAAAAAATGAAGTATTTAGTGGGAGAGAGATTTATTTGGGAGAGAGATTTATTTTCAGCATAAATGAAGCCAGTGACTGCCACTTGATGCAATCAAGGACTAATATACTCAATAGGCAGTAAACTGAATAAAGGCAGAGTATGAGAAAACATGAAAATTTAATTGTTTAAACTATTATTAATATTTTAATATGCTCAGTTTCTATCTAGAATTATAGAAACCCACACAATGTCCTTCTTATGCATGCTATTAATATGTATCATGCAACAGAACAACTAATTATTAAACAAACCTTTTAACCTGATGACCATCAAATTTCAGTTGATTCAGTTGTGAAAAATTTCTACAATTCAATAATCCTTATCTTTTTAGCTCCTTTAACAGTTTATTAAAATTAATTTAGTCCAGTCCATTTCTTGTTTTTACCTTCGTAAGTTTTGTCAGATATTCTTCCTTTTAAATGTAAAACTGAAAAGTGTTTTTAAAAATTTTCTCTGTAGAATGCTTTTATTTTTTCTGTTTAAACACTTCATTGAAACACAGGTTCTTGTCTTATATATCTGGACACTGAAATATATCAATTTTTCTATTACAGTACTAAAATAATTAATTTTTAAATTTTTTTAAATACATTATTTGCATCTTCATATACATTTCTAATCAAAACTGATGAATGATACTTTGTTTTTCACGTATATGAAGTTTCAGTAAAGTATGAATCAAAATGAAATGTACTTTAGACACTGTAAATTTAGGTCTTTCAGGGAGTAAAAATCTCTGTAAAAGATTATAAGGGCTATAACCCGAATTTTAGACCAAATAGGCAGCATGAAAGCTCACTGATGTTCTTTATAGAAAAGCACCAATCAGCATACTTGAAAACAGACATATTAGAAGTAAATGAATGAGGAGAACATTAGCTTCCATCAGAGGGAAGCCTATTAGAGAAAAATTACAGTACTGCTGGAAAAACTTATCAAGAGTCCTTATAAACTTTTAGTTTTACCTCTTATCTTGGCCAACCACAGTGTTCAGAAAGTAGTGTAAGCTGGCAGAACTGGTGTGATCCTGAGCCGATGCCACCCTAGGCTAAGGCAGTGTGCATAGGCTATCCTTGCCTCTGGAGGGACGTTAATCCTTGGGGCAAGAGCAGGGCACCACCCTAGGTGTAAGAGATCATATACTACTCCTCCTCCCCTAAAATTACTTCCTAGTGCTTCGGTCTGTTGCAGAAAGGGGTGTTCAAAATACTGCTAGATGCATCAGGATAATAGCTATAATGCTCAGGTTGACAACTGTGACTTTAGTCAACAACACCAATACCTAGATTTAAAATGTTCTTTCTTTTTGCAACCAGCTGAGGCTGTTCATCACACAGAACAATATCTGAGTGTATCCATTAGCAATTAATTCACTTATATTTCATGGGTTTTACTACAGTAAAAATTATGTGATTTCTTTCCAAATATTTTTTGGAAAGGTGGTTTCAAAAATATGGTGATGAAACAGTGTTTTCTTTGAGGCAAGTTTCTTCAGAAAGTGTTAATTCAATTCCTCAACTGCTCAACAAGTGGTAAGACCTTGTCTATACTCCAATTTAAAGCATATTCCTGATGGCTCACATATTTCTGTGAGAAGCTCAATACTTTTGAATTCTGAGGAATTACACCTCTTAGAGATAAGATGTCACCTGGGATTCATGGACTTGCATTGTGCATGAGGTTTCACAACCAGGTTTCTAAAGGTATGAATGGGAAACACACTTCTGATTAAAATCCTAAATGAAAACAGATCAAGTTAATATACTGAGCAGGAAAAACATTTTCTTCATTAAAATGAAAAAACATACGTGATTCTAAACTAAAATGAGTTGAAAAATAACAAACTTAGAAAGTAGAATATAAATGTCAACATATTTTAAAAAAAATATTGTTAAATCTGTGCTAACAGGTTTACTTTGCATAGTAATATACTGAGTGCCTTCTTGACACACTTTTCTTTGGCAAAGTGGTATAGGTTATATTAGTTGTATTATTCTTTAATAATCTTTAATTAAAAAAAATATTCTTTTGAATAATTCAGTTATTCAAAATGACATCCCTCCCATTTTTTGGGCAGTCATAATTGTGTTTATTTATGATTTATCTCAATGGAACCTCACATAATCTAATGTAAATCAGAAAAATCCTATAAAACATGTTGATCTAGACATAAGGCATCAATACATGCATTAAGTAGATTTATCAAATTCCTCATCTTCCTTTCTTTAGGAGTGGAAGTCAGCAGAGGAGGAGTAGAATTTAGATATTTGGAGACCAAAAGCTTTAGGCTAATACCTATTGAGAGACAAAAAAAGAAATGACCTGCAGTTGAAAGTTTCATAAAATCCTTTTAAAAGTTGGCTGTAACATTCCTGTATTATACTAAATATTCAGCAATCATGACTATGTCATAACAAATGTAAACTTTCAAGAATTCAAAAACTATTCAGAGGCTTTTTGTTGTTGTTGATGATGATGATAATTGCTGTCATCCATCCTTTTGGCAGTAATATTTTCAAGAATTCCTCTGACACTAGGATAAATTAAAGATGCAATAATTTATATATTGACGATGGGCAGTTGAGTTAGTTATGTGAATCCGGGAAGAAAAATTATAAATAAATCATCCACCAGAAAGTCGTTATTCTATTTCTCTGGTAATATACTTTCTAGAACAGATGACAGGTGATTAACTTTCTCCTCTCTCCTCAGTGCTACCACAGCCAGCTGAGTGATGGCCAAAGATTCATATGGGCTGAAAAATCATGTGGTTTCATAGGAATACCCAAAAACTTTCCTCCATAATAAATTATATAATGTATGGCTCAGTTTTTTCTCTTGTTTGCAGTGAAAACTGTGAGAAGACAAAAAAAAGCTTGTATAGACATGTGCCAAATCACTTACAACTTTGTATATCACCTCTAAATAAGCAATATACAGCGATCGATGGACAAATGTAGCTCGCAGCGATAGCATATTATACACAGCTGCAAATATTGAAATTAAAAATATTGAAAAACTTTCACTACTTTCAAATTTTCAGATGTGAACATATAGTTGTTCAAATCCTTTAATTTCCTTGAACAGCTTGAACTTTTGGAATTCACTAATTCACATGAATTCTTATTCCCTTAACAAAATAATTTCCAAAATCAGTTTGATGGATGTGCATAACTGAAGGCTGCAATTCATTTGTCTCCATAGTTTCACAGCTAATTATTGTTAAAGATTATAGATCTTATTTTCCTAATCTGTAGTAGCGTGATAGCAGGTATACAATTACTCAAGAAGAAAGAAATTGACATAGGGAATAGTCTTATCAAAAGATAATTGTTTTTTCAAGTCTTTGACAAAAGAATCTATTCAAGATATACACATTTACTTTTGTTTCATCCTCAGAAATCACAAGACTAAATGGCAAGATACTTCTGTTACAGTGAAAGAAGATTTTGGCTGAGATGAATTCCTGCTAAATTGTTTAACAATATTCAGAAACATGACTGTAGGCTTGAGACACCTACTAAAAACCTGGGAAATGGACCTTCAGGAGATAGAGCCACTTGAAATTCAATAACCGAGGTAAGGGTTGAAAAGAAATGTAAATTATAGGAATATATTCTGAGAAAGGCATGCCCTTAGGCAACCACAGAATCCAGGGAGGTGTGCTAAATAAGAGGAAGTCTGAGATAACACAGGGATTGAGTATATTGAAGAGCAGGATACACCGGGTGATTTAGAAAGTGAGAGCAAAAGAATGCTTGAATCTCAGGATTAGAGAAGCAGTAGAATGGGCTGAGTAGTTACCAATAGACCTGTTTTGATACCTTCTGTATCCTGGGAGGGAGAGAGAAAAAATGTTGAGGATAGCTGTTTAAATAAAACATTTTATAACCTGTATGTTGTTGGTGAGGAAAATAGGTTGTTGGTGCTTTATCTTGAGTATTTTGATATTGCACATTTTTTATCCTAGCTACAAAATTTTAAGCAAATTGTTAAAAGATCTCAAGAGGGTTCAGATGGGTTAATGTCTGAAATGCAGGTTGATCAAATGGATAAAATGTGTGGCATTTTGTCAAGTGACCACGTCACATCATTTCATAATCCAAAATTATTCTAGGTTATGCATAAATTTATTGTGAATAATTATATTGAGAAGATAAAACATCCCTAGGAATGGAACCAGTTCTGGAAGCAGTGTAGAGGTGCAATGTACTCAGAGCTGGAATAAATGCCAAAGCACTAATGCTGAAAGAAGAACAGAGTCTGAGTCCCTCATAAAAAGATTAGTCATTCTCAAAAGATGGTAAAATCTCGATGGGTTTATGGCTCTAACATTGAGATGTAATTCAAAGGAATGGAGCCCTTGTATAGTGAAAGAACTCTTGAAAATTGCAGACACAACATGCAGTCTATGGAAGGTGCGGAATATTTGGAGGCAAGGCCCACTTTAGGCCCTGGAGACCCCAAGCTGTAAACAACTCACCAGTGAACAGTCAAAGAAATGCAGACCTGGAGGTAGAAAAAACTATTTTTAGTGGCAACAAAAAGAACAGTATCATTCAACCATAAACACACCATAGATAGTAAATTCTGGTATAATTTGGAACTACAGCCCAATGAAGAAAAATAAAGGTAAATAATGATGTTAGAAAATATATAAATATGATTCGGTGTTGATCCTACAGCAAGAAAAGTAAAACAATAAGCACAAATGTCATATTACTCCTGGACTACAGATGCTCATGGGAACACCCACATTAACACACCCCTGCTGCCAATGACAGTAAAAGGAGCAGGGTAAGGGTGAGCCCAGCATCTGGAATGGGGTTGGAAATTAAGAAGTATGTATATATAAGAAGTTTACAGGTATTATTATTGAAATATTTTCTGCACAAGTGAAACAAGATTTCAATTATACCATAATTGTTTTGATTTATATTTACAGAATTTTCTCCAGAATCCTGCCTTTAAATGTCAATATGACACATAATAACACATAATGATGAGCAGCAAGACGACAGCAGCAATATAACAAATCCAAATCTGATAAAATACTTGGAAAGTGAAAAAAAAAAAAAGAAGTTGAATTTAATATAGTAGACACTTGCTGAGTTAATGAGAAGACACCTTCAGTATTAAGTGAAAATTCTAAAGGAAAGAAAAAAAGAACAAAGGAATTCTCAAAGACTTCTCTAGGGTTTGAAAATTTTTTGAAATAGTGACTTTTTGTCATGATTCACTGGTGGTCATTATCTCCTTGATGAATTTGGCTTCTGTTTATTCAGTAGTCTGTAAATCACGGCTACACAGCATGGAATTCCATTTAAATGAAGACAGACATTATTTTACTTAAATGTTTGGAGCAATATTGATTCTATGCACTGGAGATAGTGATATTGTTCTATCTCTCCTGGAGATAGTGATATTGTTTGTAAAATTCTGCTTTGTTGCTATTTCCATAAAATAAGTAAATGAGTATTAATTTGAAACATGTATAGCCATCAGCTTTTCAAAGTGAAAAAAGAACTGCATGCAATTTTTTGATGTCTTCTAGTGTTTGAATTTCATTCATGAATTAAGTAGATTATGTATGGTGTTGTGTTGACACATGGTATGATGGCAATAAACATTCAGCTACTTTGAAGACACATTGTATAAAACCATCAATTTTCAGACCTTGAAACAAATCATATGATGCTATTATAGACTGTAAGTCCCATGTATTTTAATTATGAAAATATTATAAGGACCACAGTACTCACACAATTTTGAACTGATTGCCTGCCATGGATATTTTCTTCCATCACAAATTTTTATGAAATATTTTTAGAAAGCTCTTTTCTTACCTTCTTGCATGTGGATGTTAGAGCTATTTGCTTTCACTGTGCTCATTCATGTCAAAGAATAGAAGAGTGGAACTAAAATATCAGTCAGAAAAGGGTAAATTATGTTAGGCTAACAGAGTACAGCCTTGTACCTCAATTCAAGCTTTAGTCAGGCAGGCACCAACTCCCTTGAATGCTGCCCCTGGGTAGGTATGGGTCTGAGGGCATCCTGAAGTACGGAAGAGAAATTTGAAGTTGAGATACTATTTGGAGTGTGAAGACAAGCCAAGTGAGGTCTGATCTTGGGAAAGTGATCTTTGATATGATGACAAAGTTTGCCTTGCTTTGAGTGTACGGTGGTGGCATCACTGGTCCTGCAGCACAGTGACCTTAAGATTTCAGTGATGCCTTGGGTTTTAACTTTTATATTTTCCAATATTTTATATTTTGCTGCTGCCTGGTATGTAACTCTGGTACTTCATATTAGGTGTTAGTAAGTTCTCTTCACAAGGTAGTTAAACAAAACAATCCCTTCCCAGCTAGAGAAACAAGGACAACCCTTACCCAAAAAGCATAAACAATGGTGAGGGGAAGGGGGAAAGCCGGGGTGTTGAGACTTAACGACCTGGAGCTCCAATTGGAAAATTGAACCCAATATGTAGATGAACCAAAACTTATAAAAGGGTAAAAACTTGTGACTGGTCATCCATCTTGGATTCAACCCAGATGTAGCCATGGACAGGCTCTTGTGGTGCCCAAGGTGCATCCTTTTAAGGCCTTTCAATAAATGCCTATTTTTTTCATTTAACTCTGTCTAGTCTCTCTTCCAGAAGAGCCTTTCTAGGCACCATCAGGACCACTGTACACTTCAGTGAACAGGCTGCATTTTCTCAATAAAGCTGTAACTTGTTTGTAAATGTTAAAAGTCCACTACATATTCAGCGTCTACTGTATTAACTAAGTCTGCAAGTGTTTGCTGTGCTTGCTTTTAGAAATGTATTCAAAAAAGTATAAGTTACCTATTTACATATTTACTGAGCAAGAGACAGTGTGGATAAGACATGAATGAATATGGCTTTGTTGTCTAGTGTTTAGAAAACTTATATAGCAGCTCTGAAATGCATAATGTTGTTAAGATTCTTGTTCATTTCACAGATAACAATGAGGATCTTGTCCTTTTGTCCAGAGTCAAACATATCTTTTCTTCTGTACTAATAGTTACCATGGAAGAGGAAAGCATTGCAAAGCAACATTGCACAAAACTCACACTATGTAACTATAGATTGCTCTTAATGACACAGATTTGCCACGTGTTCTACTTTTGTGTTTATTTCTATCTAGGAACTAAAAATGGTTTATAATATTGTTATTCACAGTTTGAGATAATTTCGCCACAGATATCACAGAGTGTAAGGATAGGGGCACCAGAAAGTCTTTAGTCCAACCTCTTGCTTGAAGCAAGATGAACTATGAAGTCAGGCCAGGTTAGTCAGGGCTTTATCTATCCTAGTCTTCTAAACCACGTAAAATGAAGACCCTAATCTCTCTAAGAAACCTGTATGGGATATCCCTTTTCTTCCTTCCCGACTCCCTTGGAAACTCCCAGCCTCCTTGCTGGTAGGGGAAAGCCTTGATGCTGTGCAAGCACCAGCAGAACCAAACCCCTCTGTGTTACCAGCACTGTTTCCAGCACACATCCAAAATACAGCTTCATACCAGCAACTACGAAGAAAATGAACTCCAGCCCAGTTAAAATTAGTACATCTACCTCTTATGTAAAGATAGGTGCTAATGGGCCCTGCCATAGGATCAGATTTTGAGTTAGGACTCTGAAGTGTTACATTTCAAATATAAAACTACAAGAAATACTGAGGGCTTGAAAAGACTAATTTGAAAATGGTAATGGTAAATTCAGATGTGATGTGGAACTGCAAGCATAACATTAAATAAGTTAATTTAGTTTTTATTTATATTACTTAATATTATGTACTAAACCCTTTATTTTTATTTTTAACCATGTCCATATTTTTATGCCAATCCTGAAGAGTAAAGAAATCTGTGCAATGAGTTCTAACATCCTTTCTCCATCAATAGTAATTAATCACTACCCCGGAGAAAAAGATTAGTATACTTAATAGTGGTGTTATCAGTCTTCTGCCTTTGAGTCTGGCAATATTTCCCAAAGCACAGACTTCTGGTGACATGTTATTATGTAAGGAACTTCACTTTAATTCTTAAGGGAAATTTGTATAACAGGTGAAGAGAGTTCCACATGGAAAAGTTAAGTAGTTGTTAGATCATTTTGTCACTAGATATAAAATCACTAGATATAAAATGCCAGTATAAGTTTGTATATGTTAAATTGTTTTTAAAAGTATGTGAGTGAGCAGCATAAAGGAATGCCATCTGTCTTAACTTTTACTGTCTACTACAATATGGATTAGAAGAAAGCTGCTGGAGGAAAGGGGTAAACCCACTCCTGAGTACAACCAAGGTTTCAGGAATCCAGGCAGAACTTTGAGGAAAAGGGTGAGAATTGTGAACATAAAACAAAGGATTTGTGAGAAACAAAACACGGAGCTAAAGCACCATGGCAAAGGACAGAAGGACATTTCTCCTATGGTCCCACAAAGTAGAGTGTACAAATTGTTTCAGACCAGGGAATTGGATTAACAAAAGAGTTGGGGAACTGATAGCAATATGGGAGGAAAAGACAAAATAAAGACTTTTTATTTTAATTTCTCTTTGTTATAATATGTCACTTTAAAAGTTCATTTTATAAAATCACTTTATAAAACATGGCTTTTACAATTCAAAGCCCTTCTATAATAGAGTGAAAGTGCAGGCAAGTCTAGTTCAAAGTTCTGGTATTTTGTGTCACTGTAGCTAACATTATTTTTCCCATGTCATAATGAAAACAGATACTATATTCTAGTATAGAATATTATTCAAATACAAATACATTCAGCATAAGTTAGCTAGAACAAAGCGGTTGTGGATGGTCAGCTAACAAAATGCACTAGGTACCCTATGCTTGACTTCAAGGGTTACAAAAACCTTTAAAAACCAGCAGAATTAAATATTTGACAATACAGAAAGCAAACCCAAAATTCTGGTAACACTAGGGAATGGATATTTCTTCCCAAGTACTTTGCTTATAGCTGCTTTTCTGATTTTAAAACTCCTCATATTTAAGAGTAGTACTTGAGACTATATATTAGGATGAAATTCCTTACTGTGAGGATGGTGAGGCACTGGTATGAGTTGCCCAGAGTAGCATGACACTCCATCCCTGAAAATGTGCTAAGCCAGGTTGGATGGGGCTTTGAGCAACCTGATCTAGTGGACCGTGTCCCTGCCCTGCAGGGGGCTTGAAAATACATGATTTTTAAAGTCCCATTCCAACACAAACCATTCTATGATTGTATGATTAAGACTGAAAAAAACCCATATGCAATCTGAATTCAGTCTTACTCAACAGGCAGTATTGTCAGGCAGGCCAACTCTGTTCAATCTATGCTATCGTTCACTGCATGAATTTTCAGAAACTAACTCTGAAGTGTAAAAATTAGCTAAAAGAAATTTTGAACTATCTAAGTGCTATTTAAATGAATTTTTGAGCAATTTAAGATGAGAACATCACTGTATCTCATGCCACATGACTACAGAAACAGTGTCTTCGAAGACACTGCTCTTGAAGATGGAACCAAAAGGTAGAAAGTTTCTAAACACTCCTTATGGCCTCACTTGTTATTTAACAGCTAATGTTATCTTTTTGCTGGTGTTTAGGCTGAACTGTGATTTCAAATGATAAAGTTTGTATGGATATAAAACCAATAATGAAAGGAAGTAACAAAATGGCATAGGGAACTCAGAGCTCAATAAGGTGTGGACTTTGATTTCTGGATTTCAACTGTGATGTTTTTAGAAGGCATTTCTTCCTTCTGTGTCTCAAATATAGAGTGTGATTTTTGTTGTTGTTTTTGTTGCTGTATGTTTGGTTTCATTTATTCTTATTTTCCATTATTATTATTATTTTTATTTTAAATATATTTTTCTAATCACAGACCACTTCCTTTTCCTGGACTGCCAACTGAAGCTTTATCCCTCAGGCACAAAGAGCTATTGATCACCTGGCAAAGATTGAAGGATGGAAGTGTGCCCTTCTCCTCAGGGGCCATCTCCAGAGATGAAGCTGGAGCAGAGGAGGCAGCAGTCACGAAACCCAGCTCAGACCAAGGTGAGTCCGAGACCCTGCACTGCTGGGTTAGTACACAGCCTGAGGCCTTCCACTGTTAATGGCAAAAATCACATATTCACTGCACTACACAAGCTTTAGAGTCTCTCACAGGTGCAAGAGACTGCCAGCCAGCTAATCAGTAGTGTATTTACCCTCTAACTGGCAAGATAAAAAGGCAATCTGGTGTATATATGCAGAAGAATTTATGGTATCCTCTTTAGAAAGCACTTCAGATTATGCGTCAACCTATAGCCTCACTATCCAAAACTGTATCTTCTTGATTCTGTTCATTCTGCTAAGAAAAAATGTTCAGTTGTCATTTTATGCAGAACACTGATTTACAAGATAAAGACTTGTAGAATTTCCTCCATCCTCAAAGCCCACATGATCCATTAAGCCAAAAATCTGGGGGATTTCATACTTTTCCTTCATTCTGACATAGTTTCAAATTTTGCCTTCTGTTCTGTCTTCATGTCCTTGCTTTTTAGTCAATTACAAATATATTCTGTTTATTTTTAATTTTTATTCTTATTTTTTCTAGGATATTTTTCTTCATTATTTTATGTACAAAGCTGTGTTAAAGACTTGTGCTGAAAACAGTGTTGATAACATATCAGTTATTGCTAAGCAGTGCTCAGAGTGTCAAGGCCTTTTCAGGCTGTGAGAAATTGTGGCTACCCCATTCCTGGAAGTGTTCGAGGCAAGGTTGGAAGTGGCTTTGAGCAACCTGGTCTAGTGGGAGTTCTCCCTGTCCATGGCAGGAGGGCTGGAACTAAATGATCTTTAAAGTCTCTTCCTACCCAAATCATTCTATGATTCTGTGATTCTATGATTCTGTGATTCTACAATTCTGTGATTCTATAATTCACACAGTGCCCCACCAGTGAAGAGGCTGGAGGTACATGAGAAGTTGGCAGGGGACACAGAGGGGACAGCTGACCTCAACCCACCCAAGGGATATCCCAGACCATATGACACTGTAATCAGCAAGAAGAGCTATGAGGAAGAAGGAACATTTTTACTTCATTTGGTGTCCCAAGTAATTGTAGCATATGATGGAGCCCTGCTTCCCTCAAAACAGAAGAACATCTGTCCCTGATGGCCACTAGTGAATGAGTTCCTTGTTTTGATTTTCTTGCATGCATGGCATTTTTCTTTTCTTACTGAACTATCTTTATCTCAGCCGATGAGATTTTTCACTTTTAGCCCTCCAATTACTTCCCTCCTTTCCACTTGGATGGCCTGTTTTTGGGCTTGATTTCCTGGCTAACTGTTCAGTCATCCTAGTTCCTAGGAAGCTCTTTCCAACATCACTGGCTCATGTCTAGCTGATGCTTCCTATTCTCTAGTGGTCTTTTTCATAAACTGCTGTACACTGCTTTTTTCTCCTCTTTGCTACACTGCCATGTTAAGGTTTCTACCCCATGTATGTTCAGTTTTTGACTCTGGAAGAGACAACCTTTTTTTTTTTTTTTTTTTTTTTTTTTTTTTAAGGGCATGTTAATTGAGATTGAAAAGCAAGAGTAATTATTTATTTTACCCACATTTTTTAAGTGCCCTGGTGGATGGGTGTCACTATTATATGGCACTAATTTTGCTATTTTAAAATGATGCTGCTGGTGTCAGTAACTCCGCCTCATTTATAGTCCACTCTTTCTTCAGCCTAGCCTGTGACTGCCCTGTTGCATAGCATCATTAAAAATTTTGAATATTTGAATACTGTGAGTTCTACAAAAATTAAGGAGGTTCTTCTGATCTTACATCTCTCTAAACATGAGATATTTCCAATTAATATTATTTCTAAAAATAAACACATGGAAAGTGTTTTTTAAAAGAATATTCTCTTTGCCTCTCTAAATGTCTTATGCCCAGGAGATGTGTGCATTTCTGTAGAAAGGCTGATTTTAGGAGATACTCTTAAACAAAGCCGTAAAAGTGCTGTAGTATTGATGTAGTCCCACAATCAGACATATAAACAGTGAAATCTATTTATACATTTGCAGGTAAATAATTGTGATTATGGGATTATACTTATGAACATTGAATAAATTGTGACTTTTTGACTAGGTAGATAACATGCTGAAACATTTCAAATGTTGATACAGATCATAGGTTTGGTATTTGGGGCTCTAGGTTCAAAGTTACAGTTGCTTTTGTGTGATCATGATCAGTCTGCTGCGAGGCTTCCAAGGGATTTAGATGCTCTGAACACTGTCCTATTAGGTTTATAAATCATTGTGAAGAAAAATTAAAACAAGAACTGAACTCTTGGTAATGTATCAAAATTGCTAGGGTCTCTCTCTCCCTGAAGAGTGATAAAAGATCTCCTGTATTAATAGCTTGTTCAGAACTAGTGAAATTATTTTGAAACAAAAACTAAATAATCAATCAACAATCATTATTTGCCCTGCATTGAACTTTGTCAATTTTGCAGGCAAAACCATCAGTGTCTAGGAGGGATTCCAAATGAACCATGGGTTAAAAGCCATTTGCAAACTATTTAAAATTCTTTATTTGGAGCCCCTGATATAAACTACTGTACAGATTAAAATGCATAATCATGAATATATAGACCAATAACTTGCCCACATATTAATGGACAAACCATTCAATTCTAAATTCAAATGGCAAGTTAAAAGTCCCAAATGTATTACAGTCTTTAATTACAAAGTGCTTCTAAACACCAGACATTTCAAGAAAAAACACTTGTAATTCTTTTAATTTGTATTTATTTGCAGGAATTCCAGACTTTCCAGGTGTATATGCAATTAGCTTTTTGAAAATATAAATTTCAACTAGTCTTCTGTTCTTTTGAAAGGATGTTAGAGGATGTTTTGTTTTTTTTTAATGACAGACTGCCTTATATAAAAAGAAAAGTGACTTTGCTTTCAAAAGGCACAATTCTTTATTTTCATGACCTTGATTCATTACTATGTGGATAAAGTTAAAGAAAAGATAGTGCTGAAAGGTGCACTATCTGTTAACTTCAGAGTGATTAATGACAAGACAAGTTATCAGGTATCTCAGAGTTGAGAACCCATTAGCTTGGGAGAAAGCTGAAAAGCCGGAGGGGAAGAAATAAGTCATCGTAATAAAAGGAGATGAAGAAGAAATGCAGTTCTCTTGACTATAGATTGATACGCTCTTGTAGCCATGCTTAATGCCAAAAGGAAATTAAAATTACTGTTCATGTTCACTCTGGCTTTACATTCAAACAAACTACCACAAGTTGGCCAGTAAGCACTAGGTGCTTTAGTGAAATAAAAGTAACAGATGCCAGCATCAAACCAAAGAAATTATTATTTAGAGTTCATAAAACCAATAAAAACAATTGAAATATAGGAAAAAATTTTGTTTAGTAATTTTTCCCCACTAACATAATTACAAAAAGAAACTTAGACTGTATTAAATAGAATTTTAAGTGTACAATATCATTTAAATCAATAACCATGTACATAATTTATTTTTCTTCAGACTCTAAAGTTCTTCAGTCTACTCAATGTACTGTCTTAAAACTATTACAAATCTGTCTTTTGCAAGGATATCCATTGAAAAAAAGGAAAATATTTAGAATTAATCAATCTCAAGAAGAATCGTATGAAATTTGCTTTACATTTCTAACTTCTCTGTGTTTGTAATGATCTCCATGATTAAAAAAAATATTCTTTATACAGCACATCATTTCTTCACAGGAATGAACTGTAATATGAACTCCATGTATGATATCTTGTGCTAATAGGCACCCACGGAAGTTTCTGTATTGTACAATAGTTTAATATAGTGTATAAAGGCCTTCTCTGTTTTGATTAAAAACAGTTCTGATTATGTTTTCTTCTTATAAAAGAGTAGCAACAAAAAAACAACTGATATAAGCAAAACATGCTTTAGTTGTTAAGTGTTGATAAAATGATGCCTACTAAGTGGTATTCTCTGAAATTAATTGAATAAAGACTACCTGCTGGCTTTAGAGGGCAATAATAACAGTAAGAAACTGTGAAACTGCAGCTTTTTGTACTGAACACTTATTAAGCTCTTTATTCCTGCAGTGAAATAGATTTCTTTTGGAGAAATCAAGTGAAGAGTGCATGCCTATGTTCTACATCAACATGCAGTCATGGAACACCTAAGGGTACAGTGATCAGGTCTTTCACATGCAGGTCACAAGAGTGCCAAATCTAAGCAGGGAAGATTGTGAGTTTGGAGAGAAAGCAGGCACTGCACCCTAGAGATCATGAAAGATTCTAGATTGATGGCAGAAAAGTAAGTGGTCTCTATCCAAACTGTGATAAAATACCCTCTTAACATATACCACCTAATCATCAAGGCACCCACACTCTATAATTTGATATTCTATAATTGTCTAACATACGGTTGACATATTTAGGATCAAGCCTACCCAGTTTGATGTTTTGCTGCCTATCTACAGTGATGTAAATGAGATAATGGAGTTATATGACCTTTATTCATTTCTAGTTAAAGTAACATACACCAAGGGCATCAGCTTATTTATTTTTTGACACGACATACACACATGCTACATACCCAAGCTCAGTGAAGATACAAGAAATAGGAACCTCTCTAAAATTTTACAGGCTATAAATGATGAGAAAAATCATGCATATCAACCAGAAGGAATTCACTCCATGAAAAGATACAGTTACAGGAAATTCCAATTATTTTTAATAAAACAGAGCTATGTCCACTTATTTTGGAGAATATATGGAGAAGATCATATTTGTTTCACAAAATCTTACTGCACAATGCATGTGTCTTAGGTCATGACATTTTGCCTTGTTAAAACAAATATATTCAGAAATATTTTTGTTTAGAAATACAGTTATAGTAATCTAATATTATTGGTAGATTTGGCACATGAGTGAGGAACTCAATTGTTTTAAAAGGACGATGATGAACAAATGTGTATTATTAAATCCAGTTTAATTTGTGCCAAATAATGAATAAAAATAATTTTTTAAAAATGCATTGAAAGCATGAGTACACAGTGAGTAGATGTGGCTTGACTACTTTGGGTTTTATTATTAAAACTGAATAAATGCTTAAGCCTTTTGTTCCTCTTGTCCAGTAAAGCCATGGTTATCTTGGAGCTGCAATTGAGTACATTCAAGACATATTTCTTGCATTTCAAAATGTGTATTCATCTACAGAATGCTGTTTGACTTGGGGGTTTCAATGATCACTGAACTGAATCCATAAAATTATGTGGATCACACTGGAAAATGAGTCTGACACAAATGAGAGTCTGTAATTACAAATTATTGAAATTTGTTGGGGACAGCTTTTGCTGTGGATGGATTTCAAAATACTACAGAAAAATAGGATGTAATCCAGTGAAATGTGCAGAGTGTACAATTAGATAAGAATACTCATCTATGCAATAACTGACTAAACAGTATTTAGGAATTAGTTTCATGCGTTTAGAGCTTAACAATCAAATTGTGAATCAGTTATTTTTTGTCATTCCAAAAAATATTTTCTTAAATGGAAATACTTCCCTTATTAAAAAAAAATAATAATTCTATATCTTGTGAAATGTATTGTCCTCTACTTTTTCTCCTTTAAGCATAGATTCTAATTTGAGGCCATCAACTGGTTGGAAGTGACCTTTAAAGATCCTCTAGTCAAATTACCCCTTCAAAGAGCTGGGACACCTTCAATGAGATCAGGTTGTTCAGAGCCCTGTGCAACCTGGCCTTGAATGATTCTATCACCTGAATAGAGAAGTAGAAGCCACAGACAGGAAAACTGAAAGGGTACTATGCAATTTTTTTTCTTAATATGACAATATAATTTCCATATATTTTTCTACATTCTTCCTTTTATTCTTGACTATATTAAGTCAAGCAGTGTAGAAAAGAAAAAAAAAAAGTAACATGCCAAAGTTGTAGGTAGAGTTTAGAAGTGTTTGGCCGCCTTAACTGAATGGCTTTGGGTTGCCAAACTAGAAGAACAAAACAAACAGTATGTGATTAATGACAAATCCATTCTGTACCTAAGGAACTGGTAGGACAGCTACTGGTGCTACAGAAAGGCAGCTGGTTATTTTACTACTGTTAGAACTAATATACTCACTATGAGGAAAGAGCAAAGGAGGTCATAAAACTGTATCTTTATAGTGTCACAAAGTTGATGGCGTGAAATGGCGAACTCTTGAGTTCTTATTTAAAGAAAGAACCTAGATAAGCATAGCTCTAGGATGGAAAATTAAAAACAGTATGTTGCTGAGTTTCAGAACACTGGTCATCATTACTGTGGCACTTTAATCAGATGAGAAGGAAAAAATATATCATCATACATAGTCTAGGCATAGTACTTTTCTAAACTAGAGGTAGTTTAGAAGTTGCAGACATCAGAATTGCCTATGTAACATGAAGTTTGAGTGCAGAGATCAACATGCTACATGTTGCTACATGTCACAGGATGCCTGCCAATTATGATTTAAATACCAATTGTAGCAGATTAAAGGGCTCAGATTCAATTAATCAGAAGAGTAGAGAAGAAGAAATTAATGGAAGTCATTCTTAATATTTAGCTTTTTAAAAGAGCAAATAGAAAATGTCAAGTAAGCAAGCTATTAGCAAATACCTGGAAGACAATAAAGACACTATAAAATAGCAAAAATAGATAACACAAGTTGTAAGCTACAAATCTTGTCAAACCAACATATGTTTATGGAAAACAACAAGTGTGTTAATGACATTTATATCATTTATTGTAGCATAGTGTTTGACACTGTTTTTCATAAATAGTTGAAGAACACATATTCTAGTTCTATCTCAGATTACCTGTTCAGTTGAAAAAACAATGTAAATTAGAAAGGAAATCATTATAAAAACTCCTGCTTAAAAGAAGCATCAAAATTTCAATGAGCAGGTTTCACAAAGAAAATTTGAATAAATTCGAGTTCAATTTAAGAAAAAAATAATCTTGGAATCATGTGATAGCAACTTCCAAATATAAGAAAGGTTTCAAGATTTTCCCTCCAAGAAAATCCCATAATAGTGTGAATGATCAAAATAGAGTAACCCAATCCACAGACTGCCAGCATGGAGTCTGCATGGTGCATTGAGGACTGTTCAATACTACACAATTTGGGGTTACCGGAACCTATTCAGATAAATACGATGTATACTATTTTGTCTTTTTTTACTATTATTATTATTTTCCTAGCCATTATAGATATAATTTTTAATTATCATTTAGCATAAGGTTTTACAGAGCCTGAGTGTCTTTCTTCTTGGGGTTCTAACAGACTAACACCTACTGGTAAATACTTTCATGCTAGGAAGTGCTATAAAAAAAAGTGAGGGACAATGACTAGAAGTCATTTACTGGTTATCTTGTTGCAGCCTAATAAAAGAAAATACCTTTTTCTTTTAGGAAATGTTACAGGTATCCAGCAGTGGAGAAGAGGAATGAAGTAGATAATACTGGTATTAATTTAATGTTTCATTTCTTTGATTTTTTTCAGCTGGCTGGCATAGAAATCAGGCATCATACATTACCTGAGAGGATGTTCTGTGCTTTGTCAAAGACAAATGTGAGATGTGTTTAATTATTTTAAAAATAATTTCACCAGAACTGTCTTTAAGTATAAATGTAGAACAAAGGTAAAGTAAAATGCAAAACCTGGCAAATAAACAAGCTGCTTATTATAAATGCTAAAATGTTTTAAAATGTTAATGAAGGAAAGTATAAATGTCAACTAAATGCAAAATCAAACATCTTTGCAGTGGCTTCAAATTATATATGCCTTATGAGGATGCTCTTGCACAACAATTCAATGAAGATGATAAAATTCTGTCAACTGGTGGAAAAAAATCCTGTATCCTGGTGCAAGGTGAACAATTCAGTACCATTAAATCATTCATCTATCATTTCTGACAAAACTCTAAATGAAACTTAAACTACTCATCAAGAAGCAGATAGCAGCAGTACCACCTTTGTGATATGCTTAAAACTACTTAACAACTGCAATAGAGTCATTCAACAGAAACTCAAAGCATTCTCACCAAAATACAGAAATATAGGAGACGTTATTGACTCAGAAAGACTGTGCCTTTGACAAAGTTCATATAAAGAACATTTTTTCACTTGAAAGATAATGTTCATCTCTTCAAATAGAAAAATGACTTCTCAGGCATGATAATGACCATACTAATTCTCCCAGTGATAAAAATATTATTAGCAGAATTATGCTTGACAGTGCTGATCCTAATAAATTTCTAGCTAATCTGTTCTGTTTCTGATTTTACAGTTTTTTCCTGGGACCAAGTCAAATTTATTCATAGTATGGTGCTGGGTTTTGGATTTGTGACAAAAACTGTTCTGAAAAATCAGGCATGTTTTACTTATTGCTGACCAGTGCTTACACACAACATCAAGGTTTTTTCTGCTCCCTGTCCCACTCTAACAACGTGCAGGCTGGGGATGCAAAAGGAGGTGGGAAGGAACGTGGCCAGGATGGCTGACCACAACAGACCAAAGTGTTATTTCACACCATATGGAATGGTCAGCAACAAAAACTGGAAAAAGAAGGAAGAAAAGGAGGATATATGGACTGATGATGTTTGTCTTCCCAAGTAACAATTACATGAGATGGAGCCCTGCTTTCCTGAAGATAGCTGAACAGCTACCTGCTCATGGGAAGTGGTGAATGAATTCTTTAATCTGCTGTCTATGTGCTGACAGGTTTATCTTTACCTATTAAACTGTTTTTTATCTCAACCCATGAGTTTTCTCACCTTTATGCTTTTGATTCTCTCCCCCCATCTCACTGGTGGGGAGTGGGTGAGGCTGGGCAGGGCTTTCCTGCCTAGTGGTGTTAAACCATGACTCTGATCAAAGCTGGTATTGATGCCTTAAATTTTATCTTTTACATTTTTTAGATTCTGTGCTGTTTTAGTGGGAAGTTTTAGGTTTCATATTAAATGCTACTTAGCTCTCTTCACAGAGAAGATAGACAAAACAATTCCTTCTCTAGTTTGATACCAAGGACAATTTTCAGGCCCAAGAACAATAATATATTGTTTAATGAAAAATAAAGCAAAGTGAGAAGATAAAACAAGGAGGTTGGAGCTTCATAACCTGAAGTTATGGTTGGACAATTGATTCTAATGTGCTAACGGATGTGAACTTATAGAAGTGTGAGACCTCATGATTGGTCATCCATTTTGTGACCATTTTGGGGTGCATCTTGGGTGTGGTCCAGCTGGATTCTTGTGTGGCCCAGGTGTACCCATTGAGGCCTTTTAATAAATATCTACTTTATCCTTTTCCTCTGTCTAGTCTCTGTTCCAGGTCGACCTCCAGAAGGCATAAGTATGATTTTTACAACAAAGAAACTTTTAAAATGATCAATACAAATTATTCAGTATTATTAGCTATCAGTCTTCCTGAAGGCTTCAGGAAAAAAATCATTATACAGGCAAGTTTTCAAAATATATTTTTTAATTTATAATGGGTGAGAAACATTCTTGTTTAAAGTAGACTTTAGGTGTTTCAGTGATAAAAAGTTACAATGCAATAACTTTTTTGATAGTACAACTGGTACTTTGCACTTGGTTGGCAGAAAGGAATCTTTATTTCTCAGCATATGTAAGAGAGAGATTTTGTGCTAAATCAAAATTTATGTAATTGCTGGGCTATAGGCTGTTCTTTACCAATCATTATGTACATATTAGGATATGCCATATGTCATCAACTCTCTTGATCAAAACAACAAGCATTAAGCTTTCACATTAACATTGAGGAAATTAAAGTCCTCATCCATCTTCACAGTACTGAAGAGCTAGAAGATGCTGAAAAGTCAATTAGATCTGTGCATTGCTACTGAATAACTTAAAAATCTGTGTGAGAATCTAGCTAGGTTGGCAGTATAACTGATAAAATATACATGGATAACAAAGATGAATTCCAATTCTGTTTTGGGACATTAAAAACTCATCACTCATTATTTTGTATGCAAGTGTGTTCTATTCATTAAAAAAAAAAAAAACAGTTTTATGTAAAGCACAGAAGTTAAGAAAATTGCAGTCATCAGAGTAAGCATCTCAGTGGTTTCCGTATGAATCTCTATGAATTATTTTGCTGGTATAAAGTAACAGAATATAATTTGACTACTGAGGAAAACAACACAGTTAGATGCTTTTTAAAGAACAAATACATATGTCCAGGTGTCTCTATGTCAGGTAATATACTGTTGCTAGTTATTTTCACTGACCAGATATTATTTTTATACATACATGGCTGAAAAGAAGGCTGATGAAGCATTACATTGACATGCTCAAGATAAATCTGAAGTGGAATGGCAACAGTATCACCACAGTGTATAAAGCTAAAGGCTAAGAGTAATTTGTTGCATCAGAGAACCTATGTTGAAATTGTTAAGGCCTTCAAGCAAAAATTGTTTGAAGAAAGAGATGGCAGTGAAAAGTGCAAAATATTTTTATGGCATTTATCTTACTAATTGGCTACAAAATAGCATAATAATTTACTCTGGCTACAATTATGATACCTTCAAAAATGAGATTAATTTTTCATGAAAAAGCCATAAAACTGAATTTTCCCATATTGAATTAGTAATGGCTCTGTAAAACATATCTGGAAACACAGGACAGAGTTTGAGTTTTAGGACACTCTGATGGAAATCTGGCACTGGAGAGCTTTTGGAATGAGGGGGAGCTGAGAAAGAATGAGTAAGACTTACATATTTACAGAAGCTGTGGCCGTGATGTGTAGACAAAACTGTCCAATTTTTGTGAAACAAAGTGTTTGTGGATTAGTCCTGTTTTTATTATAGAGATATGTATTTTAATGTTCTTTGGAAAAGCCTGGTAACATATAGGCTGCAATCAATTTAGCTAAGTAAATATAACTACTACTGTTTCCACCTGGATGTTGATGATGTGGTTTAAAGCTGTTTTTTTAAGTCTGACTTATTATGTGAAGACACCCAGCACAATATTAATTTGTGGGGATGAAGCCAAGTGAAATAACACATTTACATAAAGAAAATATTTACCTCATCATCATCTGCTGCTCAGCTGTTTGCTCTCACAGAGATGGGAGGTAGTTTGGCTATAAAGTTATAACTTACTTCACTGCAACTTATGAATATGATACAGAGTCCCTTCTGCCAGGAAATACTAATTTATCGATTTTACTGCTGTGGACAAGTCAGCAGTGACACCATTGCCTTTTACTTCTAATGGTTACCTCAGCAAGTATATTACCATGATAACCTTCTGTTATTATTCACCTTTATTTTATATTTTGACTGGGGATATTAATTTATTTTGTGCTTTGTTATTAGAGATTATTAAGGTCTTAAATTATTCTTAATTTATTATAAAGCATCAACAAGTTCTTAGAAAATTCTTGCTTTCCTCTACAGCACTCTATTACAGTATCCTTTAGTTGTATAATTTAGTCTTTTGTTCAGTATTTCTTTCTCTCCAATCATTTTAACTGCTGCTTTATATCTTCTTTTTCCAATTAGTATGCCTAGAGGATTCATATGAGACTGCTATTGAGTGAGCTGAATTGAAAATATTGTATGGTATTAGCAGAAGCACATTATAATATATACAGTATGTAGTTCAACCTGGAAGAGACTGAGGGAAGACCTCATTGTCATCTTCACCATCTTCATGTGGGGAAGTGGAGGGGAAGGTTCTGATATCTTCATTCTTGTGACCAGTGACAGGACTTGAGGAAATGACATGAAGTTATGTCAGGGGAGGTGTAGGTTGGACATCAAGAAAATGTTTTTCATCCAGAAGGTGACTGGGCACTGGAACAGGCTCCCCAAGGCAGTGGTCCCAGCACTGTCTGACAGAGGTCAAGAAGCATTTGGACTACAGTCTCAGACACATGGTGTGACTCTTGGGGTGTACTCGGCATGGTCAAGGTCAGTCCTTGATGATCCTGATGGGTAAATTTCAATTCAGAATATTCTGTGATTCTATGATCCTGAAAATGTAATACTGCTTGGTAGTACAACTTTGCATTTGCAATCCTAAAGTAAATAAATTAAGCCGGAAAGAGTAGTCCTTTTCTGGTTATTTATTTGCTACTTGTGCAGGCATGTAACAGCCTTCTGTTGATACAAACAGATTAAATTTGCTTCAGGGGAATACATGAACTAATAGACTTCTTGGACTGTAAAGTCCCATAACCTCTTGAAAGTACTATGTTGCATATTCATTTCTATAGCAGTGAACAATCTCCTTTTTGGAAGACATGGGATCCCTTTGAATAGGCAGAGCAAAAGTATTATTTCCAGTATGATGGTTGATTTGGAAACCAACAGAAGAGAGATAGAGTTGCCAGCAGCCTGTAAGGGATTGACAGACAAGGTTGACTAGAGTCTGAAGTGATGTGAATGAAAGGGAACACAAAACCAATACACATGGCCTAAGCAAGACCAACTCCAGCATTTGCATGAAACCAAGGAAGTGCCTATAAAATACTGTTATGGAAAAAGTAATGCTGACTTTGGAAATCAGCACACTGAAGTGTTATATTTCAGGTACCTCTGCGCAGGAAGAACAACATTGAAACTGGACATCTTTGTGCTATTGTAGGACTGTAATATGGTTGGTATCACAGGGACTTGGTTAGATGGCTCGTTTAATTAATGCTTCAGTGGAGGAATACAGGCTCTTTAGAATTGGCAGGGCAGACAAAGGATGAGAAGTTGCTCTCTAAAAGGCAGAAACGTGGCTCTTCACCTGGATATGGATTATAAGCTGGCCAAGAGCTTATGTGTGAGGATGAAAGAGCAGAGTGGCATAGGTGACAAGTGCTATAGACTGGCTGACCAGGAAGAAGAAGTGGCTGGTGCCTTCTCTGGACAGATAGAAACAGCCTTGTGAACACAGGACTTGGACCTCACAGGGACACTCAGCTACACTGATATCTGCTCAAGGAGCAGCAGAACAGGGCATAAGCAATTCAAGAGGTTCTTAGGGAGCATTAATGACAGCATCCTGACCCAAGCCATAGAGGGGCAATAAGGACAGATATTCTGGGTGATTTCATACTCACAAACAAGGATTGGCTAACCAGGGGATTTGAAGGTTGAAGGCAAGCAGTCCTCCAAACAGTTTACGGCTTTTATAGATTTTTTTTTTTTTTTTTTAACTCATTACAAGTATAACATTTATCAAATTTATTTCTTTAGCCTTCCAGGTCACCCAAGCCTTCCTGTAAAACTTTTCTAACTCCTTTTTATTGAAGGAACATCCTAAATGGTGTCTTTAGCAAATTTCATTACTGCAGGTTTAACTTCTTTACTCAAGTTGCAACAATTGTTGTTGTCACTGCTGATCATCTCTCATGCATATTTGCACACCTCACTTTCCTAACAATCAGCCTTCACCAGCAGGTGTAAATTTCCAAATTTAATCACCATTCTATCTGGGTGTCTAATTGATCTATAAATCACAGTATTTTGAACATTTATAGATGAATATGTTATTTGATTGCTATAGAGTTTTCACAAGAAGTTTATAATATTAAGCAAGCTGAATTTTATACATTTTCCTATGAGAAGCTGCAGTAAAATCTGTGTATACAGAATAGTTTAACATTGTAACATGCATTTTTATAAAAACATAAGCAGTCAGGTACTATAATTTCTATTGTTGTGCATAACATTTTTGCTATTGCAGGTCCTATCAATAAACTTCCCCTTTCATGAAATCTGTGTTAGATTATTTTCTGTCACTATGTTCTACATATTGTAATGGGATATATCAATGTGACCTATCATGCAATTCATTCATGCACACAAAATTCCAATAAGGCTACAGTTGAATGAATAAGCAGGAGTTCATGTTAAAACACCTGAGCTGTACTCTTGTCTCCTATGGTGTCCTGATGAGTGATATAGGACGTTCAGATATGGTTTCCTGAAATTCAGCTGGTGTTACTTCAGTCATAAAATCTTTAAAGAATAAATATTTTTCTTGCACAGTCCTTAGCACAATGACTGAAGTTGCAGCTAGAATTAATGTAAGAGTGATATCTATTTTTTCAATTTCACAGTATTTTATTTTATTCTGGTTTTTTTTTCCGATTCTGTATGAATTTCATAAACTATTATTGTTAACCCACTGTGAAACAGTAACAGAAACCTTTTATTTTTGCTCACAAACCAATGATTTGATTTCAAACTTTTTTTTCTTTTAGGAATTTGTTCCTTGTTTAATTCTGAGAATTTTAAACAGTCTTCTATTCAAAATGGCAGTAACTTTATTGACTATGTCCCTTTCATTATTTCCTGCAGAATTTGTCTTCTTTCTAGAAAGTCTATTATTTTTAATATTTGCTTTGTCAGAGTTTGTGAAATTTAAGTGTGCTCTCTAAGCTTTCATATCATCTTGTGGTTTTTATTTTTTCCTCTCAGTAAGTGCAATTTATAACTCTGTAAGTGAAATGGCAGCACAGGTAGAACCAAAAAGAAATATTACATCTCTATTTTTTCATCAATATTAACCCAATATATTTCAATGTATGCTTTGTCTTCACCAATACAACCATGATTGCTAAATATGAATCATGACAGTCAAACCATGACCAATCTCTGTTGTATTATCTACCTATCTGTCTATTCATCCATCACTCCACTATACAATCACTTCCATAAAAATGAATAGTGATATATTTTATGGACTTCATGGAGCCTTTGGCATATCTTCCATTTCAGGCCCAGCTTTGCACTGAGGAAGAGATCTTTTGTTCTTGATATTTGCTGTGGTTTATGGTTAACAAAGAATGCCATATTTCAGCAACCTTTCTTTTGTCAGCCTCATTCACTGCCCTAGATTCCACAACCGTAAGCAGTATTAAGAATACTCACTTTTGTCTTTTTGCAAAGAGTATTTCTGGTTTTATTTCAACCACTTTCATTCCTCTTAATTTTCATTATTTTATCTCATTTTGTTTTCAGTAATAGTAATCATAAAACCTAAAATATCTTTCTCTAAATCCTCATTTCTATTCAGATTATTAGCTGATACCACCTTCTGATCCTATCTTCTGTGAAGTGTCACAAACATTGAACTTAATTTTATAGAAACAAATCTCCGGATAAAGGACCTTTTCCTGATATCCAACCTAAACCTCCCATGACTCAGGTTCAGGCTACTTCCCCAAGACCTGTCACTGGGCTTGAGAGAGAAGAGATACCTGCCCCTCCTCTTCTCCTCATGAGGAAATTGAAGACTGCAGTGAGGTCTTCCCTAAGTCCCCTCCAGACTGAACAGACCAAATGACCTCAAGCCCTTCTCATATGGCTTCCCCTCAAGGCTCTTTACCAACCTCATGGACCTCCTGTGGACATTTTTATGTCTTTTTATTCACCTGTCTTAAAAGCTGTAGTTGCATCACCTGCAGCATCATTATTCACATTCCTCTTGCTTTAAAAGTTTACAAATGTTGTTTTCTTGTTTTCTGTCATACATGGAATCTGATTCTTATCAGATTAGGAACAGCAATAAAGAAAGTTAATGAATTATGCCTACATCTTAAATATCCATGAATTTTGTGCTCTTTTTACATACTGCTTCATTTTAGTACTTCACAGGTCCTGTTGTTTTCTAAAGTCTAAATTTAGTACATAAAAGACCATTTGTATAACTGTTAATTGTATAGTCATAAAGAGTATTAACATATTAACCACGTTCTTTCACTTCATGTTTTTGAGGACTCACAGTAATATTTCATATAGCAAGGCCTTTATCAACAAGCATCTCTTTTATATCACATGAATAAAACTATTTGAAATTATTTATGGAAAAATATAATTTAAATATGTACTTTAGTTCAAAGCACATCATTAATGTCAAATGAAATAATTCTCTCAGTACAGCTGATTTATTTTCTAAGTTGGAATAGAAAAATATGCCTGAATTATCAGAATGTAAAAGAAGACAGAAGAAAAACAACATGAGATTTTTAGATTATTTAAAGTACAAAACAGAAAATGGGTTTGACCTTATTAGTTATACTAAACCTATTTTATCTCTTTAATAAAAAGAATAGACCTTTTTGCATACTTAAATTCACTTGCTATGAAGCAATTTGAAAATTAAATATAAAGATGGGAAATTAACTGATCAGATGTATAAATCTGCAAAGTCAATTAATGAAAATACGATACTGTATTTATCACCAGTTGATATTTCCGCTGAGATTCTTCAGCCACTTGTCTGACTGGAATTGTGGGAGTTTTAGGAATAGGACTTCTTCCCAGCAATATCGAGGATTGCAAAAGGTACCTCATTGTACAAATCTTGTATACAAGTCTTGTTACAGGATGACAAAATAACAGTATAATGATCTGATGAATAGATGGGTACCATTAACTTGCAATCAGCTTTGATGCCATAGTGAGGCATCGGAGACATCGCCTAATCTTCCAAATCTTTCTCTTCCTCCCTCCCTCCCTCCCTTCCGTCACTTCCTTCCCCTACTTCCCTTCTTTCCTTCCTCTTCCACTTTTTCCTTTGGCTGATACATCTTAACTACCTTACAGGTCTTTGCCTCACAGGTCTACAGTCTATAAAACAAGTTCTATGCTGGTGCCTTTTATAGCATCAGTGTCACGTGTAACTTTGTGGGTATGTAGTTGAGAAACAGTCTGGTGCTAAATGAGATGAATCTCCAGAGCCTTGCAAGTTCAAGCCTTTCTGACAGGTTTTTGCATGAGAGACTACAATACAGATTTACAGGCTTAGCTGTTCTGCTAAAAGTGTGTGCTAACGTTGATGATAGTATCTTTGAAGTGGCTGACTTTTGCTCATTTAGGCCCTAAGAACACCATGTGTTCTCACAGGATAAAGTCCTGCCATCCCTACTTAAGTAAGACTAAGGCATTTGGTGTCCTGGGAATAGGGAACATGCTTCAGGACTACTTCAGAGCCTTGAGTTGTTCAATATCATGTACCAAATGTCTTCTTCCTGATGTCATTAGAAGTCATTATTTCATTAGAGGACGAAATACCCGTTTCAATCATATACCATGGGAAATGTGTAAGAACTGCAAATCCAACAGCAAGGAAGGGTTTTTTTTTTCCTTTCTTACAACTAGTTACACTTACTGTGTTCTGTGATTCAAATAAGCATAATACTAGCAGATAACTAATCAAGTGGAAAATATCTGTGTTTTTCATGGGAGCAGGAGGAGTTTGGAGAAAAACAACAAACTCAAGGGTATAGAATTATTTGGGTATTTTACTGCCATAGACATTTATACCTCCGAGTTTCTGACATTTTACTCTTTAATATAGTCAACATATTATTTCTAATTCTGTGTTCAGTGTTATCAGTATTTATTAGCTGATATCAACTGTAATCATAAAACATCTTTTCTCACTACCTTTTACAACATCACGCGTAGGCATTACTTTGTTTTTCTTGTTGAACAATAAAAAGTAAAATTAATGTAATAGAAATTTAAGAATAACCAGTGAATATCTCTAGGGAAGGACAGAGATCCAAAAACTGAAGAGGCTTTCTGTCTGTAAGAAGAAAAAGTTTATCAGCCTGATAATACAATGTTATATTCTTATATCTATCATGGGTTAGAATATAAGAAATGTATTACTTAATATAGTGGAGGTCCTGTAACCTCACAACAAATTCATTAATTTAATGTATATATGGTGATTGCTTTGATAATTTAATGTATATATTGTGATTGCTTAGATGATTTAGTGTAGTTAAGCTTTGGCAAGAATTACATAGCTTCTCCATACTTAAATAGCACAATAACTTATGACAAAAATAGATTTAATTTAATATAAATATTTTTTTAAATTGTTCAGTTATAATTTCATGCAAAATATGATATTAATAATTTTGTTGTGAAATAATTCCTTCCCTGAAAAAGAATATTTCAGAAACTTATTCATTTGCAGAAAACTAAACTACAAGAATCATACATACCTGGTGTTTTCCCAGAGTAATTATACTCATCAGTTTTGAAGTGCTATGAGAGAGTCACTCATTACACTATTGAGCTGATACACTCAACAGATTTTACAATTATTTATAATTCAATGGAAATCTATTTATGAAAGGGAAAAAAAGATTGTGAAATATGGAAAGGTCATCAAAACTTATAGGAAGTTTTGAAATATAGAATACTGAAGTGTGTAATGAAATCATGCCAGGAGAATACATTTGAGAAGACTTGAATCTACTCAATCTACTCAGGTCAGACAACCTAATTCACGTCATTGGTGTAGCTGTGACAAGATCCTCTGATGCATATCTTTGTCACTGGCTAAGGTGAATTGATCTGCATTATGTCTGGAAGAGTAAATACTGCTAGTAGAGTTACCTAGCACTAAAGAGACAATCGCCCAAACTCCTTTAGCATCAAATGATGTACGAGAAGTCCTGTCTCATGTTCTCATCAACTAACTTAAGGACATTCAAGGAATGACAGGATGTGGCACTTAGTGCCATGGTCTAGGTGACAAGGTAGTGTTTGTTCTAAGGCTGGACTCGATGATCTTGGAGGTCTTTTCCAATCTCAATGGTTCCATGATTTTATGAAATGTGTATGAAACATACATGAAACATACATGAAATTATGTGACTAAAAATATTACCATAACTTCATTAAAACCACAGATAAAATATGTATAGGGGTACTATTAAGAACCCTTGGGGTATTAATTTGGACCATGAGTGTTAGTACTAGATAAATTGAACTATTAGGCTGTTAAAACAGTAATTGTGCAAACAATGAATTCTTCTTTTCTTTTATATATGTATAAAAGTGTCTTTACATTTATGATCTTTTCCAAAAGAATCTAATTCACCAATAAAGCAAGCAAATCATTTTAAAGTGCCTGGATGATACAATCTCTAGAATAGTGGCTCCAAGCAAAAACACTTCATTCTCATAATATCTCCTGTCCTTCAAGTGAGGAGGAAACTTATTATAGTCTGCAAAGAGGTCAGTTGGACCATTGGGAAAGGCAGGAAAAGTCCATTTTACAGGAATGTGTGAAAAAACTCAAATCATCTCAAGTGCTCTGCAAAGGGTTGTTTTTTAATCAGTCCCATCTTCCCACCTAAGGAGCAAAATGCCATACAGATTCAACAAAATATATTCAAACAGAAAACTACTTAATCCACTAAATATTAACTAAGGTAAGCACACTGAGCAGTACCATTACAGAGGTATTACATAATATTACTTATTATCATTTCCTGTAGGTTATGAATGAGTCATATTAGTTTTCTATGCATCTTCAAAACAGGACAATAACTTTCATCAACATTTCTGAGACATTCTCTTTGTCAAGACATGTGTAAAAGTCACACGTTCTGGTGGGCTCTGAGGCCTGGAGAACCTCCTCCCCATCTGCTGAAGCCCAGCCCAGTGAACCCAAAGACCTGTGAGTCCCATCCATACAAGGAGTGCAGATGTATTCATCAGCCAGAAGCCAAGATGAATATGTATGCTAGAGATGCACATATGCAGAGGACACTAACGCAACCAGCTACATAGACTACTCAGAGATAAGGAGTTGCCTTTACCAGCACCCACCCAGAACTCATACAAAACATATGTACAAATGGCCAAATTCTAGTCCTCTTCTCTGATGATAAGGATTGAAGCTTGCTAGTAAAGATACACAGCCCCTTACCTTTTATTTCAGGACTGATGCATTTGTGAACCCCTTCAATACACAGCTCCTGATCCCCTGTTTCACAAGGACCAACAATTTTGTGAACCCTTTCAATAGCAGTGTGGGACCTCAGCTCATCTAATACTGATGCCCAGACCCTGTGCTTCCTACTCAACAGACAGTCCAGCTTGAAGGGTGCTAATGAACTGCACATGCACGAACACATATGCACGTGCACCTCTGCACACACTCACTCAGAGACCAGCTTAGAGGAAAATATAAACATTTTATCTTCCGAACGGCTCCTGCCAGTGCACAGAGGCCCTGGCACTCCTGCTGCCCTCTTCATTTGCTGATGCTGGGACTCTCCCCTGCTCCAATTGGCACTAGGCATGTGAGCCACTATTGCTCCAACTTTGATGCCCTTTGCTGGCACAAAATTGACTCTCTACAGACACATTTACAATCTGTGGTCTCCCTTCAGCTTGCTGATGCTGAGACCCTCATTTACTCCAAATGCTGGCACCAAAGTTACTAGGACTACTATCACCACTGGTCTAACTCAAACTGCAGACACCAAATTCAGAACTTTTTTCTCTCTAGTTCTGGCATTGGGACCTTAGAATGCATAGATGGCAAGAGAGTTAAGAAATGATTTAATAAAAAGAATGGATAGACTCCAGTTTTTCAGTGCAGGTCTCAGTCACACAAGAGTACTGAGCAGCAACTGCTTACACACAACCAACCTATTTTCCCCTCCTTCCTCTCTGTACCCACCCCGTCTTTGTTTTACTCTTACTCCCTTCCTCTAAATGCTTCCTAACAAGTTTAAGGGTGCAAATTCTGGTAGAAATTGGAGTATTCAACCATAAGAATACTGGCAAACCTAATGCTAGCTGTTTGCTGTTATGTTAAAAATCTTCCTTCAGGAAAGGGTAAAGACAGTTTTCAGAGCTCAGTGAATGAACTAAGCAATTAATAAAAAAGAAAAATACATAACTGAAATGAGAATTTATATTGCTTGTCTAAAAGATCTATCCTTGTGAACATAACAGTTTGGACCCAGTAAACCTTAATTATTTTGAATAAATGGTTTCAGAGCATTTTTATTTTTTTATCATTTTATTTGTACCCCATCAATATAGAGTAGCAAGTATATTTAATATTTTCATTCAGGTCGTGTGAACTAGTTACTATCAGTGTCTTGACTCATTTTAGAAAAAAGTAGGACAAAGTTTACAAAAAACTTAAACATAATGTGCACAATCTTTTCATGTTTTTCTTCTGAGTTCAATTTCAATATCAAGACAGAAGAATGTTTTGAGTTTTCTGCCAATTTCACACAATTAAAATAGCATTCAACTTACAAGATTCATAATTACCCAACTCACCTTGGCTGACAATACAATACAGCTACAAGGGAACAACAATAGGAAAATATCTATTTTCCTAGAAAAAAATGTCTATTTTCACATAGAAGTACTCTTTTAGGTAGCTATTCTGAAAATTGCCTTTGTGCTAGCAAGCACCTTTACAAAGAACCATATGAAGATACATAGACTTAACCACCACATTTGGTTACCGAATAATAGTAAAATTATACTGTATGTTAGTCAATCAGTCCTGTTATACTACAGAAACAGAAAAAAAAAAAAAAAATAATTAAAACCCTTTCCAAGACACTTCTGCTTAGAAACAAGAAGAAACATTCCCCATTTTCTTTTAGCTAAGTGGAGAATAAAAGCAGCTACTTAAACTGAGTCTCCTTTTCTCTTTCTCAGTTCTTGCCAGCTACTTGGAGAGTAGGTTGCAGTGTTTCTTGCCCTCCAGTATTTCAGAGTATTAAACTATTTCCATGTCATTACGGGTTCAGATGTACTGCATCTGGAAGAGTGTTCTTCCTGTCTCATTTCTCCTCTACTTCACTGTCAGAATTGCAAGAATAAACGAAATTTTTGTAGGGAAAAAGTGATGTGCCTACACAATTTGTGTGAAAGGACAAAGGTAAGTGTTCTAAAAAGATATGGACCATGAGTAGGTGTAAATCCAGCTCTAGGAGACTTTTCTAATGATATTTTTTGTTTGAAAAAAGAGGGTTTTTTTCAGTTTTCTCTAAATTATGCTGGCCATGATGCCTCTATAGTGAAGGAAAAGGAAGAAAAGGAGAATATCAAACAGATTTACTAAGAATTTAGAATTCAGCATGTCTATCCAATTTTTAAAAAATATATTTCTATACAGACAATTAAAATATCCACAAAGATTTTCAGTCTTTTACTATGAACATAAAGATTGGTTCTTTAATCCTCTAACTCCATGGTGCTTTTATTTTTCTTTTAACTCTTCATTTCAATGAAACAATTTTTTTATATTCTATAAATGATGAGGATAAGTGATGCTTCCAAGAATGATACATTTTGAAAAGTTTACTGTCTTTGGATATTCAAGAGCTAGCTTTATACTTAGCTTCTTCTTAAATAATGTTCTGAGTATTACTGCTTTTCTCACATCCATACTGCGAACTTCTTCTGTGAAGCACAAGAATAAACAGCTTTTGACTGCTATCCTAATCCCCCAAAAAAGTGTTCACAATACAATGGGTTTAGATACATTATTTTCATTCAGGCTTTTCTTATGAAAACAACTTATTTTTCCCATGTATAATAAATGAACCAATTAACTTCCTTCTTTTTCATCAAGTTGTACCCCTAAATCATGATATTATTGGCTCTTTAAATTATTTTCATTTTATATTTCTAGTACAACTATAAGAGGATATTAAAACTATGAACACAAATATCATGACCATTCAAAATCATTCATCCAGGAAGAATTCTGATTCTTGCTAATTCTATATTTGAGAGCCAGTGAGTCAGTGATTGAGTCTTCCTCTTTTATACTGCCAATAGAAGAAAGGTACTTGTGGATGGCATCTGATTATAAAAAACTTCTATCAGTTAAAAGTTTTTACTTCATTACATGAGTAATTTGGAAGTCTGATTTCTATATTTTACAAAACCTATTTTAAAAAAAAATCTAAGGATATGGCAAACTGTGCAGTAATCATCAAAAATAACTTAATAAAGCAAAAGTTCATACCATTATTATAACAGATAAAATTATCATTGTAAGACAGAGAAAAAAGATGTTTCCTACCTGTAAAGCCCTTGTCACACTCACAAAGAAAAGTGTTTGGAGTAACATCAATGCAGTTACCATTGAAACATGTAGACGGCTGGCACCGTCCAACTATTTCTGTACAATTTTTACCTGTGTCAAAGGAATAATAGAAACATTGGACTTCAGTAAATATTTAGGGAGTTTGGTGAATTTTTTATAAATGTCAAATCTATAGCGACAATATAGATAGTCAAATGGGTAGAAAGGTGTTTGTGCTAATATTGTTCATTAGTTTGGACCAAACTTATTGAACTTCTTGAGGCAAGTCAGAAAGATATTAATCTGTTTTTGTGCTCAGCTTAACCTCATCTGACATAAAGTTACAAATTCACCTACAGTTTAAGATGCAGAAGTGCTACTAGAAGTGTAGCATTTATTTATTTTTAACATTAATCTAGCTTACAGTTTCCTTCAGCAAAGAGAACTAAAGATGTTCTTATGTGGAGTGGAAATATGAGAATTTTTTTTAATATGCAGCTTTCTGGAAATTACAACTGTACTTATAAGCTGTTTATGCAACTACAGCATACAGGTCTAAATACCATATAATTATGCTTGCTTCTTGAATTATTACTATGAGATTATTCACACTTCAAAAAGTTTTCAAATTTCTAATAGACTTCATGTTATGGGAGGCACTTTTTCCTTCCTTACTCTTGTGTAGCCGTGCCCATAGTATATGGTGCTTTAGTCTCCTAATTCTTCCTGTTTACATCCAGATTATTTATGAGACCAAAAGAGTCAGTACAAAATTATGGCATTACCTAAAACTTTCCTATACAGGCTTACAAAATATTTTAAGCATTGCTTGTTGATAGCATTAAGCATGATGATTGCTTTTAACAGAATTGCTTACAAATTTTTTCATTAATTTGAGTTCAATTAGTACCAGACACTTTTGGTATTATTACTTTCAAAACATTTTACACAGCCTCCAATAAAGATAAAGGAAATATAAAACATACTGCATACCATCAATGTTTTCCACTATCTTATTGCACTGCTCATAATTATAAAAATATTTTTCTCACTACATTGACTTTTTCATACCTGCATAATCTTCTATTGGCAAATGCATTTGTAACAAAATTATGTACTTTGAAAAGCAATTAAAAATAAATTACAGTAATCTTTATGCAGCATAAGCTTCATTTCTATGAAGTGTGTTCTATAAACCTCACTCATTCCTGAGCCATCAGCTGTGCTTCGTGGCATAGCATCACTATCATGAGAGTGTAGAAGTTCAGTCCAACAGAGGAACATTTCAAGAATTCTGCTCTGCAAGTACAAAAAGAGCTACAACAATTCTTTTGTGATAAGAATAAATTTTTCTGGTACTTTCTAAAATGTACTCAAACTCCATTGTTCTGGGTGCAGGAACAACATCCTGATAATTTCCTTAATCTATTTTTTTACCTCCATAAAATTAAAGAAATGGTTAGATAAGAATTTACCCAGTTATGTTGACTCTCTGGTACAGTAATCTGAACCAAAATTCAGTTTCTCTAATGAATTTTGGGTAAGTACCACAATATTTCCTAAGAGGGTTTTATTTTTCTTTTTTGTGACATATTTAATTTGATAATAAATTATGTTTAACAAATTGCCTTTGAAAACAACTTTAGGGGACAGAACAATCTGGAAGAAAAAATTAAGTATTTTATTTTGCTTGTCCTTCTAATTTAAGGTTTGACCTTTCAATTAAACCAAATTTTCATTTAAAAATTTTCACTTATGTAATTCGAAAGGTCTTTAAACTGAAAATGGAGGGGAGTTTTGACGGGTTGAATGGAATGCTCATTTCAACTAAATCACATATTCTTTTTCACAAGTTTGGTTAACCTGCTATTTTTGGGGGAGTTTACTCCAAATGATTTATGTTATTTGTTCTAAGAACCTGAACTGCAGAACAAAAAATAAAAGAAAAACATTTACTTCTGTAAGTCAATGAATACTTATTTATGTCTCATGCTTAAGTAGGAAAGAAAAATGATATGAATTTATTCTGTTTTTCTCTACAATGTATTTATGAATGTCAGCAAGTACAAACTGTCTTCAAATGCCTGCATATAAGTGTTCCTTAAGCGACTCCATGTAAAAGAGACTCTGCACATGGGGTGGCACCAGCGGGCAACCAAACGATACAAAAGGCTTTCTAGTGTTGTTCTTATTGCATTATCATCTGTGAAGGAAAGTATATGATCTATGTAATGTTTATCCCTAGCAGAGAAAAGGAATACCTGAAAATTTTGGAGGACATGCGCATTCATAAGAATCTCCAGAAAGTTCTGATTTCTCAGTGCAGGAGGCATTGTTGTGGCAAGGTTTAGTAGAACATATATCAAACTTCTGGCAGAATGTTCCTGAATATTGTGAAAAACAATGGCAATTATATGTTTTGTCCCAAACATGGCTTAGACATTTTCCATTCCCCGAGCATAGTGGTGCATCCAGAGACTGTTGGCAAAGCTGCTGCTTCACAGTTACGTTCAGACGAAGACCCATGTCACACAACAGCGGACCTCTCTTGTGAAGTTCTGCAAAGTAATGAGTTCCAACACCAAGCCAGTTAGGGTCCACTTGGTGCAGTCCTCGTATCTGGCAAACAAAAATCAACTGCTTTTGTAGAAAATCAGCCTTAGGGCAGTTAATAAATTCTTCTTTGGAGACATTTACCAAATTCATTCCATAGGACTGAAAGGATGGCTCAGAGGAGATGAAAAGACTGTCACCTAATTGAAGTTGTAAAGGGCATATCTGAGGGACCCTGAGGTTATGTTCTTCAGAGATTTCTCCAGTAATACTTTTATTCATATTCCAGCATTCAGTGTAAAAATCTGAACAGACGTTTTCCCTTGGTGTCCATTTTATTACTGTAGGTTTTGGTTCTGTTCTCCATTCAGTCGTCATTTGCCTCTCACATATTACCTGCCCGTTGACAATGCAAAGTTGAAGAAAGCACACTACAATGCAAAACCCTGATTTTGCAGTCATCCTTTCACCTGACCAATGGAAGTTTTCTTTCACATCTGCTTCATTACTGAGGAGAGCTTCAGAACACTTGTTCCTTAAGGTTCCCATGTGTTTTCCATGCCAGCCTAGGAATTCAAACAGAGGAAAATATTTCTGTTTTCACACCAAATATAGTTGAATATTAAAACCTCATTATAAAACAGAAAATGTGCAACAAATCAAAGGCAACATCTAATTAGTAATGGGAAACTAGAACAAGTCAAATGAATTGATCAGAACTACAACACTGTAACAAAAGGCTTTTTTTCCTATTTTTATTCATGCTAAAAATTTGGTATTTATTTAGTACATTTCATTGTACTTCTGTGCACAAGAGAAAGAGTTTGAAGGAATACTTTTCATGTTCTGCTCTGTTGACAAAACTAATGGTAATAAAGTTAAGATAAGACATCTGAGGCAAAACAAGAAACTAAACAAGAACATGTAAGTTTTAACATAAGCTTTAACCATAAATATTTTTCTGATAATCACTTTACAGTTTATTATAAAAGTAGATATCCTAAAGATGCAGGTCTGTGAAATTTTTCTTTATGAAGAAAACATGCAATCACAACACAACTCTTTTCTGTTCTTTTCATTCAACAAAACCCTTCATTAAATCCTTACTTTTCAAAGAATATATTTGAAAACAAAATGTCCTTAATCAAATACTTGAGACTTTTATGTGTTACAGTCAAAGACAGACTGCAGGGTACTCCAGGACTATTTAATTTATAGACTAGCCTTTTCTGTCCCTTGACTATATCTAGTAATTTTTATTGCATGGAGATGAGTGATTACAGAAAGAAAACTAAAATAAGATTATGAAGGTTTTACTTGGAGTCATAATGAAAATTATGAAAACACAATGTTATGTTACATACCTTAGAAATTTTCAATAGCTTTGCATAAGTAATAGTTTAATTTGTCTTTAATACAAAGCTTTCTCTCCCTTTTAGTTTTTTTCCTCTCAGTATCATTATCTGACACTCTCATATTTATATTCCTCTTTAAGGTAGTGGCCTCTAAACTGATATTTACAAAAGAGAAAATTATTCTAAAGAAAATTCATCTTACAAGAGAAGCCATTCAATGTAAATAAACAATAGCATTTAGTTTGAATATATAGTTTGAAATTTGTTCACATTGTTTTCATTTTTGCAAAGCACATATAAAAATCATGTGGATGCATATTTTCCGACACCTACACACATGTAGATTTATTAGGTTTGAATGGCCTGGTTTTGGTAGGGGAGGCTTTCTCAATGTCCAGCAGAGCCAGTGCCAGCCAGCTCCAAGATGGATGTGCCACTGCCTAATGCTGGGCCAATCAGAAGTGGTGGTAAAGACCTATGAGACAAAAGATTAAAGAGGACGAAGAAAAAATGTTATTGCACTGTTGCAACTGCAGCCAGAGAAGAGCAGAGTGAGACCATGTGAGAGGAACAGCTCTGCAGACACCAGGGTCAGTCAGAGGGAGGGTCAGGAGGTGCTCCAGGCACTGGAGCTGAGATTGCCCTGCAGCCCGTGGTGCAGCCCATGGTGAGGCAGCTGTGCCCCTGCAGCCCAGGGAGCAGGTGGATGACTGTGAACTTGTAGGCCACCCATGCTGGAGTAAAATCTTCCCTGCTTGAGGCAGGGATCTGAAAACCAGTGGAGGGAGGAGCTCATGCTGGAGCAGATTTCCTTGTAGAACTTGTGACCCTGTGGGGAACTCATGCTGGACCAACCTATTCCTGAAGGACTGCACCCCATAGAAAAGTATCCCTCACTGCAGCAGTTTGTGGGAACTGTTGCCTGTTGGATGGACTCACATTAGAGAAGTTTGTGGAGAATTATCCTCAGATGGGAAGCTCTCCATGCTGGAGCAGGGGAAGAACTCCTCTCCCAGAACAACAGCAGAGACAACCTGTGGTGAATCGACCATAATTTTCACTCCCTGTCTCCCTGTGCCACTGGGGTAAGAGGTAGAGTTGAGGAAGAGGGAGGGACAGGGGGAAGGTGTTTTCAAGGTCTTATTTTATTTCTCATTATTCTGCTCTGATTTTTTTTGTAATAAATTCAAATAATATCTCTAATTCTAGTTTGTTTTGCCCATGACCATATCTGGTGAGGGATTGCTCTCTGTCCTTATCTCAACTCATGAGCCCTTCATTATATTTTCTCTCTGTCCAATGTGGAGGGAAGTGATAAAATGCTTTTGGTGGATGCCTGGAATCTACCCACAGTCAAGACACTACATTGATTTATCACAAATGTGCATGTAGATTAAGGTGCAGCAGTACATGATTTCCTTAAATGTTCTCATTTTTCCCTAAGTTCTTCATGTGTATTTTGGTCCATACGCTGGTCTAGACTGAAAGATCAAAAAAGGGCAGGAAAGATAATGTTTGAGGAAACCTTTAGTTGAAGAATTTTAAACAACTTAATGATCTACTGGCAATTATAGGATAAGATTAAAGGGTCCTATTCAGTCTCTCCTATTTTTACCTAAATTGGGATGAAAACATCTAAAATGCAGCTATGTCCTATTAGTAATATGTCGAATGCGTGAACCTCTCCCAATGACTTTTGTGCAGCAGAGTGGCCAGCACAGTTTAAGCCTTTGAAGACACAAGAAAACGTGGACTATGATTAACTAATAGTAATAACAAGAGACTTGGAGTTTAATATTTAAACTTAGAAGGAGTATAACCTAAATTTTGATCCTTCTCCCAGAATAGTTTTCATTTTAATTTAATTACCGAATCCAAATTCTGTCTTCAAAGAGTTTCAGTACTCTAGCCACATAACTCCAAAGCTAGGCAAATATGTTAACACTAATCTCTCTCTGCCTCTGTATTTTCGCCCCTGGGAGTTAACTCCCCATAGAAAGAAAGAAAGGACATGGATCTGCAAGAAAGCTAACATTCTTGTTGCTGAATACTCGTAATCTTTCTATTTTGAGACCATTCCATTATCTTCAGAATCTCATGATGTTCATGGATACCATTAGATAATGGGGTATCTAATGTGTAGTTTGGGTCATTTAGCATTTTTTTCTTTTAAGGCAGCAGTCTTGAACTATTATGTTCATTATAACTGCTATTACGTCTGTCACTGTTATCAGGCACAGAAGTCTATAGTCTGTATTACTGCATAGATTTAGAAATCCTACATTCAGCAGCCCATCTTTTCATACCTATTTTGTAATGAGATTTTTTTCAGGTATTACTAAAATAGACCTTTTAAAAAGGTTATTCTTCCTTTTAGACACTTGAAAAAGAAAGCTATTGCATGTCTAATGCAGAAAAGTTCTTGCCCACTTACATTTTGTCCTTCATTCATGTAATTATGCGTCATACTAGTATCATATACAAATTTCATTTTTACTGGTAATGAAAATGTTCTTCCTTACAATATTTATATGGGATAAATCTGAACTATTTTAAAATAAGTGGTTGGTAGCATTTTACTAGTTTTTATTCTTCACAAAATCATTATTAGTCTTCATGCAACTAAAAAATTATTATGAGATCCCTATAACTGATAATATTAAATAAACAAAAACATCCTGTAAATTCAATGGAAAAACTCCAAGGGAATATAGAAAAGAAATACCAAGAGATTGTTTATGAAGCAATAAAATTATGGATGAAACAAAGTTATAGAGGGAAAGTAAAATAAGTAAAAAGCTGTGTATTAAATACAGTTATAATATTAACATATATTACTTAGAAAATCAACAAAGAAACTAAATAACCGCGAAATGCTGGTGCCATCTCATGAGATAAAATGATGTCATGAAATGAAATTTGAAAGGAGTTATGACATCTGTTTTAAGCAAGGATAAAATCTTCCCATTTATAAGCTGGCTCCATGTAATTGATGAAGATTAAGAAAATTTCAAAATCTGGGATTTGTATGGGCACAGAGATACTTGAAAAAAATCTAACTCTTAAACTTACACAAAAAGGGTGAAAAGCAGCACAATGGGTGAAAAGCAGCACAACTCTCTATTTTGCACTAGAGGAGAATAAAGCAAATGTATGGATGTATGCAAAACTCCAGAAAAAATTAATCCCAAATGATCTGCATTCCTGTCCAGCATTTTAAGGATTATGTGTTCTTTCTATTAATAATGGGTATTACGTACTAGTAACAAAAAATACAGTACATTATAAGTGAGATTGGAGAAATGCCCACAGATGATATTTGGCTTTAACAACTTCTCAGGAAAAGAAAATCTGTCAAAGAAAGAATAAACTAGGAAATGTTTAGTAGCATCATGCCACCATGTTTTGGCCAGGAATGAATCTCCTCTTTCTGCCTTCTTACATGTCACATGACCACATTGTTAAATTCCTTCCTGTGCTTGTGCAGCTTTTGTAGGATGGGGCTGTAACCTTGGATCAGTGATGTGAAGTAACTCAGAGGGTGCTGTTGGGAGGGCAGGGGTGGGTGCACCCTACCTTCCTCAGGAACTGTGTTTTAGCTCAAGTTCTGACCCTTGACACTCACCTGGGCTATGCTGCAAGGGAGCAACATATTTGATTACTTTGGCCTTGACCCTGACCTAAATATTTGACTTATTCTCTTGAGCTCAGGACCTCTCTCCTTGTTTTTCGTCTGTCCAGGTACCACTGGACCGTTGGCTGCCTCTGAGCACCATCCCCAGACACTCTCTTTCCCATATGGGTGCTATCATCTTATCACTGATGTCACTGTCACTCTCCCAGCACTCCACCTTGCATGGCAGCCCATGTTTGCTGCTCCCCAGGACTGTGATATTATGTTTGCTTTAGTTCTGTGATGTGTATTTAAAAACATCAAATTTGAGCATGACTTAATAGGTACTCATGAGTTCCAGTAAAGACAGCTTAGTAGGCAAAGCAAAAGCTATGTACATAAGCAAAGCAAAACAAGGAATTCACACCTTCTCATGGGCAGGCAGGTGTCCAGCCATCCCCAGCATGCAGAGCTCCATCACAGGTAGCAGTGACTTTGGAAGACTAACACCATAACTCTGAAAATGCCCCCTTCTGTCCTTCTCCCCCCAGCTTTATATGCTGAGCATAGCACCCTACATGGCATATGGAATGGTATGGAATATCCCTTTGGTCACTTGGGGTCAGGTGCCCTAGCTGAGATCCCTCCAAACTCCTTGTGGACACTCAGACTCCTCATTGTGGGGTGAGGGGCAGAAAAGACCTTGGCTCTGTAGATGCACTGTTTGGCAATATCTAAAACATCACTGTGTTATCAACACTGTTTTCATCACAAATCAAAAGCACAGCCCCATGCTGACTCCTATGAAGAAAATAGTCCAGCCAAAACTAGCTCACCAGCCAACATAAAATTCTGTTTAGAGGTTCTGATAGTGAGGAAAAGGGTCACGGAAACAACACATACATATGCAATCTTTATGCCTACACTCAAGTTTGGAGTCTGTCCCAGTTTCTCCAGGATAGTTGAAGGAGATTTGGTGTAGTACGTAACACAACTTTTTCTGCTACCCTGTGCTTAGTATTAGTAATACTTGTTCTTACAGACCTGGGACATTAAGTTGACCATGGCTGAAGTTTATAAGCATGTCCATACCCCTATGTCACAGTGTCTCTGCTCCAACCTGTTTCCAGCCCCTATCAGCTATCAGTGCCTTCCACAGGTATGCCTAAACAGGGGCCATAAGTTCCTCCAGCTTGATGACAGCTTTGCACAGATAGGTTTCCCCACTTAGAGACTGTGAGGAAACATCTGTGAGGAGCAGAAGGTCGTTGGTGGCCTGATTCTATTACTAGAACCCTACTACTCAAACCCAGTCCTCTATGACTGTTACACCCCACATAACTCTCATTTATTTCACTCACAGTTTTGCATGCTCAACACAACAGTATAAGGACTAAAACCCTGCCAAAAAGGCAGTTGAAGGACTTATAGAAGAAAAACAGGTCCTAGAAAAAATAAAAATGTTTCGAGTGGCATGGTTTCACCTTAATAAATCAATCTATAAATACACGCTCTTTTCACCTGTGGTGTTTATTGTCGTTTTCTTTCTAAGACCACGATGAAGCCCCTATGTAACCATGACTGTGACCTGCTGAGTTCAGAGTCTGTGAGTAAAGAAAATTATCAGTAATGGGAGATTGCAGCTACGATGTGCATTAGACAAATAGCACTACATAGTTTAAATAAAGATTAAAATTCTATGTAGAATCTGTTATTGTTTCATGGAGCAGTAGATTGAAAAACACAAAAGGCAAAGCAACCTTTGATGTAATTCTAGTTAAGAGTGTCTCTCTACCAGTGGCCATCAGGTACTTGGATTCAAAAAGCCTACAGAAAGAATTAAAGTGAAAAAAAAGGTCAACAGTTGTCCTCAGTTTCTAAAACGGAAAAAGTTAATGAGTTGATTTGTTAAAAGAATGCTTAAAACAGGGTGATGCTATTAAGAGGTCATAGGAAAAACAGAAATTATATAATGATATGGTTTTAAAGATAAATTTAAAATTGTGTACCATTGGTTAGGGCTTGAAAATAGACATAAAGGAGCTGGTATCTCTAAATTTAAGAATGTGGGAAGGAAAGAAAGAAGCAGACCTTGCAATCTGAAATTTCCCATAAATAAATGAAATTAAAACATCACAGACTTGTTGTAAGAGAGGGGACAGAGAGTGGATTTAATTAAAAAGAGCAGCCCGTTGGCCAGGATGTTATGGCAAGAGCAAACAGAACTTTGAAGATTGCAAGAAGTTTGGATCAAGTCTGGCAACAGGGAACGCAGATGGGATTAAGTAAAAATGTTGCAAAATGTATGTTTGTTTGTATGATGTTTGGCTCCAATCAATGTAGTAAAACATTTCTAGCCTTCCTAGAATGATATAGAAACACATGCAGCTCACAGTAAAGTTGGATTCTAATCATCACAGTGTCCCCGTCTCTCTCTCAATCACCAATATAGACTGGCAGGTTGAATGTGAAAAGAGATTCATATGAAAACACTAGTGGGAAGAAAAAATTCAAAGAGCAAATAACAGCATCAAAACCTACAAATCTCTAATGACAGCAGTAATAGGAATTCCAACAGAGACCCTCCATGACCAACAGGTGTTCTAATGATGAATTTATTGTCCAAGTATGATACAGTGGATCGTATTCACACTCAGTGAAAATTGTGGTTGCAGTACAAACTAAAGAAGAAAAAGAAAATATTGCAAGCTACTGAAAATTACATTCTCTCTAATCCCACTGATCACTCTGATGAATTTAACAGGATTATTGTATTCACTCATGATGGTTATGGTGCCTGGGGATAAAAAAAACATTTCTAGAAATATTAACAATTGAAATTGTTAAGGAACATACTGTGTTCGTGTGGCGAAATTCCTATCTAATGTTTCTTAATTTACATACTAATTTATATGGGTCATATTTAGTTTATTGCACTTCAGTTGTATTAAAAGAGAGAAGGCAGAAATGGTTTTCAATGTGGTTTGTCCTTTTATACTTCTGTACTTGACAACACAAGGTCCACAACCATGGACAAGAAACTTTGAGCACTGATTAGTTATAGCCCAATGACAGAACAAGGTCCTGGAAGTGTCCATCAAGGACAATGATAAAGAGCATTGACATTCATTGAAACATGTATGGAGTGTTTACTTCTATTAAATTCCTTCAGTTTGTCTGACCAGTGTATAGAGAATGAAATGAAAACAGATAGACATAGAACAGGATACACATTTCTCATGCCCATCATCACACTACCATTAATTTGAATTTTAAAATTTGAAAGTATTTAGTCATGCCAGTGAAACATGTACAAACATTTTCAAAGTGAAAACATGATTTTCAAGGATAATGCATGAAAATTATGATGGGCAAAGTAAAACTGCAAAAGGATTCTAAATTCAAAAGAAAAGTTTATTTTCTTGTTTTCTATAAAAACAATATGTATATTTAAACTGGATTATCACTTTGTTTACATTTCTTTGAGGTTTTGGAGTTCCTACATCAAATATTTCAGAGGTGCATTTACTTAACTTTTTGTTAATATAAAAAATTTGCTTTTGAAGCTAACTTAAAATTACCACCACATAGCACATAGTTTCTTCAAATGAAAGAAACCAGAAAAAAACCACTTGAAAAATGTACCTAATACACCCCACTGGGTATGGATGGTCAATCCATATGTGTAAGGTTAGTTTGCAGTAAAACCCCCAGATATACAATAGCATGAATATCATTTAATGGCATCAGGTAGCTTCACAGCTTCACAGCTTCACTTTAAATGCTTTCTCTTATCTCTTCATATTGCTTGAAAAAATAGGCAAATCTGTGAGCTGTGTGTGAACTAAAATAGAACTAGTTTCCTAACATATTCAAGGAGTTAAATTCTATTGTATTCAAAATAATTGATCCTTAATTAGATCAAAGGAGTTAAGACCAATCTCCCTGAAAGATAGCACAAATCTTGAAAAGAAAATTAACTTTCATCAACTCCAGATAATATAGGTTAAGTAAATTCCATTCAATACTCTTTTAGAGAAAGTATTGACTTTTTCATGATTAAGGAGCCATATTATTCAAGGATGGCTTGACTATTACGGTCTGTTGTGTCCAACTTTAGTTGGGGCTAGACAGAAAGAAAGAAAAAGATAATTGGAGACTCCTAGATGGCAAGGGATCAAAGACAGCTTTTGATTGGAAGGCATCTTAAGGATCATCTAGTTCCAACCTCCCTGCCATGGACAGAGACACCTTGCACTTGAAGAGGCTGCTCAAAGCCCCATCCAACCTGGCCTTTTACCCTGCCAGGGATGGAGCATCCACAACTTATATTGACAATCTGTTCCAATGCCTCATCACCCTCAAAATATAGACTTTCTTTCTAACATCTAACCTAAACCGCCTTCTCTTCTCTTTGAACTCATTACTCTTTGTCATATCACTACAGTTCCTGAAGAAGAGTCCCTCTCCATCTTCCTTTTATGCCCACTTCAGATACTGGAAGGGTATTATTAGGTCTTCATGCAACCCCCTCTTGTTCAGGCTGAACAGCCCCAACTTTATCAGCCTACCATCATAGGAGAGCTACTCAGGTCTCCTCAGTGCTCTGTTGAAGCCCTGAAGACAAGAGGCATTAGCATGATTATGCATGTCTCAAAAGCAATAGTCAGATAACTCTGGAGGCAAATAGGGATGGTTGGTAAGATTTGTGAGATCTGTGAGAAAGGACTGGATGTGGCTGCAGAAGATGCCCGTACAGAGTCAGGTCAGCGCTTTTCTGGGACAAACTCCTTGTATTGGCTCCTGGAGAGAGCATGCAAGACATGATTATGCTGTTTCAGGGAGTTTGGAAGCATAAGATAAAAGACAATATCTATGTCTGCCTGAAAAACTAATTGCCCAGAACATGAAACCCAGAATACAGGTGCAGAATACATGAGTGCTATTTTACTAGTATTTTGGGATCTATATAATAGCAAAATAATTGGACCTGTGAATAATAACAAATAATTTGCATGACTCAAAATATTAAAGGATTTGAATGATAATCATCAATTCGGTAGTCCTGCATTTTACTTAATCTTAGGCATTACTAATTCAAATTTAACAAAAAGATTTTCTAAATATTCCATAGTTGCCAAACATGCACTATCAGCAAAAGAAATATGTTATCACAGGAAAATATTTAGTGATGAAATCTCATTCTTAACACCATGTGTAAACAGAATTGTAGAATCATAGAATCATTTGGGTTGGAAAAGACCTTTAAGATCATCAAATCTAGCCATAAACTTAACAGTGTAAAGTCCAACACTAAACACACACACAGGGAATACGTACTCGCTATAAATTACAATGCTTATATTCTATATTCTTAATAGACCTCTTGAAATATATTAATATATTTGACAGAAGCTTCTGTTTACTGATAGAAATAATAAAGTCATTAATATATTTAAAATTAAATACGTAGCAGTATATCTAGGCAAGAAGAGAAATTGAATTTATTGAATTTGGTTTATTGTTGCTAGGATTTTCAAGTTAGTACTTTGCAAGAATTAAATCACTTCTGATCCTCCAACTACATTCTCACTTCCACTGACTTGGAGGGCTTGTTACAAAAAGAATTTAGTTTAGTTTTTTAATTGAATTTAGCTGTATTCTTAAAATATTGGAAAAAAAGTAAAAGGTAATTAATGCTGCTTATTAGAGTTATATATTATATATATATATAATTATATATAATTTTCTGTGGTTTTAGTACCTCCACCATAATTCTTGTAAGAAATCACAAAATAAAGAATAAAATAAATAATATGGAAGAATTATATTTCAGGATTAACGAAAAATCAGAATGCTCACAATTTTCACCAAATGTATTTTGAAAAACCTGAGTAAATTGGCAGATGGTCTTTGGAAATCGCTATTAACAAAGTGTATTAGACAAGCTCTGTCAGTAACCTGACTTCCAGCCATCAGAGTTAAACTGAAGCAGGTATATGGAGAAAATCTTTTTCACATATGGCAAAGAAAAACAAAGTAAAACCCAAAGCCAACCTTTCACTAGTTGAGATGAATAGATTTTTAATCTAAATTTTTGAGAAGGTGTCATGTGGCTTGTATAAGAGTATTTCAGTCTTGATGTCAAAATGAAAGATCTAACAAATATAATACAGAAATGAACATGCAATTCTCCTAAAACATCAACTAAAATGACACTTTGGGAGTAACCATGACTCTACAATAATCCTTAAAAGAGGATTTTAGCTGATGGTGGGAAAGACCCAAACTCTGTATAGGAAAAAAATTGTATTAACATTATTCTCCAGATTGTCATCACAAATAACACAATGTGTTATATTTTGCTGCCATAAATATCTTTGTGTTCCTGAAAGAGTATCCAAATTTGCTACTCAGGAGGAAGCAGGTATTATCACCTGTTTCAGTTGCAGAAAAAACAGAAAAACAATATAGCACTGAGAGTTTTATAAAACTGATGAGATTGTGCTTGTATTTAATTGCCTGGAAAGATCTGGTTTGGACCTCATGCTGCTTTCATTCAAGTGATGATTTTATTCAACTACACTTGTGTTAGAATTCGAAGCTGAAACACTTCTTGGCTTGGAGGTAATAGGTTACTGATGCATCAAAATTAATTTTCATTGGTATCTTAAATTTGGGGGAAGTTCTCTTAAGCAACATTGCTCCAACAATAGATTTTGGATCAGTAAAATACATTAATTTTACTCAGAATCTCATAATAACCTCAGAAAATTAATTTTTCACGCAATTGTGTGTAGCCTGAGGCTCCTGGGCCTGAAGTTTCTGAGTTTCTAGACTCAGTTTCTTCGCGATATTTTGGTTCAGGAAGACCTGGTTCTCACAGCCTTGACATAAACATTGCAAGTGTTGTA
>VXBS01009284.1:33203-46698 GCA_013400255.1 Sitta europaea | reverse complement strand
TTTTTTTTTTTTTTAAATTGATTTCCTGTGTTTTTGGACAAATCCACCTATTTTCTCCTATGTTAAGCTGGAGTGCCTGGCTATCAATGAATGTCATTCATTAAGTCAAGTTAAATCTTGTCCAGAGACTACTTTTAAATTTTTCATTTTTACTGAGTAAAAATGTAATTTACCTAATGTAATTGTAGATTGCTCCAAAATGAAAAGCTGCAGCATTCCCAAAATTTCATATATTCTGTTCATACCCATACTCTATAACTAAAACATTTCTTATAGTTGTGCTTTCAGTGTACAAGACATTTTTGCGGTCATAAGATGGTCCCTGCCATGAAGGCATTCACATTCTAATGACAGAAAAGGAGAAATTAAGGGGAAAATTACAGGCTAAAATTCTCAAACAGGATCAAAAAGAAATATAAGTTTACTAGACTGCATGCCTCCAAGCTTAGAGAATCAATGACTCCTTAGAAAGCCTGAAACATGATCAGACTAGAGGCCTTGCATAACAAGCCACAGGATCAGGTGTAAAACATAAGGAACTGAGTGAGCGAAAGCATGCCGAGATTCTGTGAGGAGCTGACAAACAGGCAGTCAAGGGTGGCAATCTTAGAACTGAAGATGGGAACACTTTACACATGGCTGAGCAAGAATAAACTTTTCAATGAAACAAACAAAAATGAATTGACAGAATCTAGAAATTTTTAATGCATGTTTTTCATAAATAACATTGTCATGAAAAGTTACCTAATTAAATAAATATTGAGGAAAACTGTGAGTAACATATTTTTGGTTTTCATAGCATTTAACTACTTGAACCAGAGTGGAATAGGAATTAGTGTTAATTTATTAATAGTGGCATTATTTGTCTGATTTGCTAAGACTTTGCTGTAGTCTGGTTTTCCAGGCCTACAGCTTCTGAGTTTCTAAAGCTCTGTGTTTTCCTGATGTTTTGAGTTTCTGAAGCTCATTCCCACAGCTTGAACACAAACATCAGGTTTTGTTGTGAAACAAAAACTCATGTTTGGAATTCTTTCTGTGGGACAGACTTTCTTCTGATGTCCCTCTGGTTTGGCCAATGTGGGTGAAGAGTTCTGTCATTCGTGCACGAATCACAGTGGCCTATCAAAAATGTATAAAAAGGGAGTCATTGCTTGAATAAAAGGAGTCAGATTCATCTCTCCAAGACTTTTGGAGAACTTCATGTCATGTGTTATTCACAACAGCGACATTTTGCTCTACTAATTTTATTTTCTTTATTAGCTTCTTCAGAAAAAGCACACAGTTTTAAAGAACACATGCCAATTGATAAGCATTTGAAACAATTTAAACATGTATTACACAAATGAGAATAAACTTGCAATCCTAGATTCTGCTTTGAACAATGAGAAGAAAATTATAGTTATTTGTTTTTGCAAACAGATTTGGTTGCGTTCGGGCTTGATTTTTTTTTTTTTTTTCTTCATATTATCTTATAAATTATTTGATAGGTAAGCCTTATACGTACAGGCCTGGAACAGACTGTCACTTTGGGATTTTCTTTTTTTAATATAAATAAAAAGACATTTTCTCATAAAAGTGTTTGACAGGAATTCCTGTCTAGCTAATTTTGTCTGGGGTAGAATAAAATGTCTTCACAGTGGCTGGTATGGGTCTGTGTTTTGGAATAGTGCAGAACATAGGGTTGATAATATAGAGATATTTTTGTTACCATTGAACAGAGCTTACACAGTGTCAAGGCCTTTTTTTGCTTTTTGTACAGCCATGCTGATGAGAAAGTTGGGGGTGCATGGGAGTTTAGGAGGAGACACAGGACTTTTGGTGACCCAAACTGACCTAAGGGATGTTCCATATCACCTGATATCATACTCAGTGTAGAAAGTTTGGGGGTCATTTTGGGTGTTTGTCTTCCCAAGTCACTGTTATCTGTGATGGGGCCCTGCTCTCCTGGCGATGGCTGAACGCCTGCCTGCCCTTGGGCAGCACTGAACTAATTCCCTGTTTTACTCTGTTCATGTGTAAGGCTTTTGTTTTCCCTATTAAACTGTCTTTACCTCAACCCACAAGTTTTCTAGTTTTTACCCTTATGATCCACCTTCTGATCCTGTTGATCAGGGAGTGAGTGAGTGACTGCATGGGGCTTGGTTTCTGGCTGGGGTGAAACCACAACAAAACCAGAAATCTATGTAGAACATTCCCTAACGGCAGCAGTACAAATTACAACTTTTCCACATATATAGCTAAAATAGATGAAATATTTAGATTTTTTAGAAATTTAGATTTTAATAATTCTCACTTTGAAAAAGACTGTAACCAGAAAAGAAACTGTTTAAATAAGAATGACACTAGGGACCAGAATTTAGTGCAAACTTGTTAGACACTGACTGAAATTCACTTTAGCACCTACTAAGGAAAACCAGCTGCTTCTGCACCTCAAAATAGACACCTTCTCTGCTCAGTATGACAGGTAGAGCAGCTGTCAAAGGACAGTAGTTTCCCTAGGAGAAATCTGATTATAGAAAACATATGATTGTAAACAGTCCATGACATACAACCAAAACTGTTACTACAGTGTGATAAACAAAGTCTGCAAAAAATGAACATGAAATTCTGAGCATTATTGCATAATTTTATAGTGGACCTTAGTCAATATAACATTTAAAGCAAATTATGTCATTTTCCCTTGTACAAATCCAGGTTTTAACTGTAAAATAAATATGTGCCTGTTTATACCAAGGACTGATTTATGTTTATTGAAGTATTATCTGTATTTCTGTGAAAAGCCTAGCCTACTATGTTTGATCAGCAGTCTTGAAGTGACAATGCAATACTGTGGTACCTGTTGAGATTCATCTGAAGATCCTGAGGGAGCTAGCAGATGAAGCTGCTAAGCCATTATCCATAATTTTTGAAAAATCATGACAGTCAGGCTAAGTTTCCAATGACTGGGAAAGGGAAACATAACCTCCATTTTAAAAAAGAGAAAGTGTAAGACCCAGGGAATTACAGACCAGTCAGATTCACCTCTGTTTCAGGCAAGACCATGGAGTAGATTCTCCTGTAAACTATGCTAAGACACGTGAAAACAAAGAGGTGAATGGTAATAGCCAACATGGCTTTACAAAGCAGAGAGTGCACCTGATGAATTTTGTGCCCTTCTGTGAAGGGGCTACAGCACAGGTGAATAAGAACAGAGAAACAGACATTCTCTACCTGGATTTATGCAAAGCGTTTGACACTGTCCCACAGAACATGCTTGTTGCTGAGTTGGAGGGATGGCCCACTCTGTCCATACAGACAAAGAATAAAGGACTCGCTGGATGGCTGCATGCAGAGAGTTGTGGTCAGCGTCTCATTGTCCACACGGACACCAGTGATGAGCGGTGTCCCGGGGGGACAGTTCTGGGTCCAGTACTGTTCAACATCTTTGTCGGCAACATGTGTGATCAAGGGCACTCTCAACAAGTTCACTGACAACGTCAGCCTGTGTGGTGCAGTTGACAAGGTGAAGGGAAGGGATGCCATCCAAGGGACCTTGACAGGTTTGAGAGATGAACCAATGCAAACCTCATGAAGTTCAACAAAATGAAGTGCAAGTTCCTGTACCTGGGTCATGGTAATCCAGTCACACCCACAGTTTAAGCAGATAAATTATTCGAAGAGCAGCCATGAAGAAAAAGACTTGGATGTGACGGTTGATGATAATCTCAATATGAGCCAGCAATGTCTACCTAGAAAGCCAACCATATCCTGAACTGTGTCAAAAGGAGCATGGCCAGCAGGGAAAAGGAGGTGATTCTCCTCCTCTAGCTTTCTCTTCCAGGTGAGACCTCACCTGGAATACAGTGTACAGTGTCCCAAACAAAAGAAGGACATGGAACTGTTGGAACAAATCAAAAGGAGGGCCAGGAAGTTAAGAGGACTACAGCACATTCCCTGTGAAGACAGGCTGAGAAAATTTGGGCTGTTAAGTCCAGAGAAGAGAAGGTTGTACGTAGACCTCATAGTAGCTATCCCAGAGGTGGCTACAGGGAAGCTTGAGAGGGACTCTGTCAGGAACTGCAGTGATAAAACAATGAGTAATGGGTATAAATTAAAAGAGGGGAAATTTATGCTAGATTTTAGGGAAAAATTCTTTACTGTACGGCTGGTAAGATACTGGAACAGGTTTCCCAGGGAGGTTGTGGATGCCCCAGCCCTGAAAGTGTGGTAGGCCAGGTTGGATAAGGTCTTGAGCAGCCTGATCCAGTTGGAGGTGTCCCTTGCCTGTGGCAGGAGATCCTGAGAAAAGGTGATCTTTAAGGAACCTTCCAACCCTTAGCATTCTATGACTCTATGTTTGAGTGTGCTTTGTTAAGACTAATAATCTCCTCAAAAACACTGTAAAGTAAAGCTGCAATAGCAAGAGTTTAAATATCCTTGTTTTTAATCAGAAAAACAAATCAAATATACTCCACAGCCTGAATATCTCAGTTACGCAATAGAAGTGAAATTTATTTCATTAGCTCTGCTTAAAGGCATATGATACATTTGAAGTCAAGTTTTATTTGCTTGCCTTCATGAAACACATCTATAGATTTGAACTTTTTCCTTGAAAACACTCCAGCTGTTTTCCTATTCTATGCTAATTCATAAAAGTGATCCAGGAAACAAGTGCCAGGAAATAATCCACCTTCAGTGTTTGTTGACCAGTGTCCTTCTGCATTGGATTTCATGGGATTTAAAAGACAATGCCATAGTAACAAGATGTGTTTACTCCGTTTTACTGGAGGTGGTGGATGAGTAGGCCCACTAAATTTGTAGGTTGTTCTTCTTTTTCCACAGTATACATAAAGTAATTGATGAACTGGGATATGATCATTACTTTCTGGCATCTGGTATGAGTCTTTGTATGAGTAAAATAAAATTTACTCAGTTGATAATTAGGCCTAGATTATCATATTTTCCAGATTAATTATAAGCTGACTCTTGATAAAGGTATCTTTGCATGTGATATTTGGTTTATATAATTTTAAATATTTGTTATCATCTTGTCAGCAAAGTGTCCTACCTTTTGTGTGGGTAGTGGAATTTAATATGATAATGAATAATTGTATGTATGTTAAGAATGTCAACCTGATTTAAATCTTGGGATAAGCAAGTTGGACAAAGTTGGACAAAGATGATACCCATCACAAGCTAATTGTGATAATCAAATTAGAACACTGGTGAATCATGAATTATAACTTCATTTTTACCATATCTCATTTGCTATATGGTTATTTTATTCAGAGTAAAGCAATGCCCACTAGTCCTTGGGCAGACCTGTATAAATTGTTACTTGCCTTTTGTAGAAGCCAATAGTAAATACTTAGGAAACTGCCAAAAACAGGGCTCTTTTCGTTATCCCATCTTGAAGAGATATGCAGCCAAGGACCAGCCTGAGATAATAGAGATAAACTTTGCATCTCATAGCTTTCAAGGAATTTTTTGATTTAAGAAAATAATTTTTTAGCTCTTCAAGGTCTCCCTAAAAAGATAGGAACATTTAGATATATATGAATTTATAATTTTATAATAGTCCTCCTTTATAATTTTATAATAGTCCTCCTTTTTTTCATTACACTTTCAAATTGAACTATTTCTACATTAAACCTCTCAGGAAAACATCAGAAAAATGTGTCAATCAACTAGTGTTTTTTGGGGGTCAGAGCATTTGCATGTGTTTAGATGCTTAATTACAGTTATGGAGTTCATATGCCTGAAATCAAGATAGAGCATTTCCTGAAGAAATAACAAGACATAAATATTTTATTTTCTTCTATACTCTCTACAGGTTTTATACACTGCATTTTAAACTCCATTCTAAATAATATTAATAAACATGTAAGTTTCTGTACTGCATAAGAAATCAATTCTGAGTTTAAAACTGAAAAAGGGGATGCACAACAGATAGTCTTTGGTTAAAGAAGTGTGACTGAAGATAGGAAAGAAGACTGTCCACTTGTCTGGCCCAGACCTTCACATCCTGCATGGAAACCTTCCAGGCAGTATTGAGCTCACTGGAGAGTGCTCATTGTGGAAAAGCTTCTACAAATGGGACAATGTGTTCAAGAAGAGAGCCTGCAATATAAAGGACAAGGATACACAGCTGGAAACAAATTAAAGGCTAAGTTTCAGAAATTATGAAAAAAAAGAAATTTTCATGGGGGTACATAACCTACATAACCACAATTCCATCATAAAGAGCCTCTAAATCGCTAGAAGTTATTTTGGAGAGCAAGAAGGTCAGATTCCCTAAGAGGAAGATTATTTTCAGCTTTAAAGTTAGTCCATTTCACCCAAAGAGATGAGTATTTCTATATTTAAAGTGTCACATTTTCCCCAAGTATTGGTCTCAGAAATCAGAAGGTTGTTGCTAAATGGTTAAATTTTGCAATGGTTAAATTTTCCCCAAGGCAGAACTCAGAGCCACCTAGATAACCTCTCTGATGATATTACTTAGGTTGTAGGCATGTGTCAACCTGTTGAGGTTGGTCCTATTACAGAATGAGGATTTTGGAGCAGATTTATTTAGGATAACATAGGATTGATGACACAGGTTTAATTACACAGTGTAATCCCCTTTGAAAATCTCATATCTTCTCAGGGGTTGCTTGAGGGACAGGTCCCATCCATGGCTTGAATCTATGTGGTCCTTGAAGAGATTGAAATGAAACTTCAAAAATTATATATGAGATTTACTATTAGCAAGAGTAGAATAAATACTTTCTCAAATCTACAAAAGGTTGATCTTAAAATCTTTAAAGCCCTTTGTTTTTCCCCTCTTGCTTAGGAGTTGGAACTCATATTATACACTAAATCTTTGCATGGAAGCAACATTGTAGCTAGTGGTTACATATTTGGTTATCTCCTTTCAAGAAAAAATACCTGCAAGAGTATTCTCTTTTCAAGAGAAAAGAAAAGAAAAACATTCTCTATTGAACAGAGCATGTAAAACCTGCTCTCAGAGCTAGTTTTGCTACCGTTGCTAAATTATATCACATTGTTAGAAGTCATACCAAAAGCATACTTGCTGTACATATATGAATAAACCAGCCTAGATTTCCTTGATAATAGGACTTTGGGGGTTAAAAAATTAAAACAAATTCTCACAATTTTTCAGATTTTTAATACCATTTAAAATAATTTTCCTACTATAAGAGATATAAATAAAATTTCTATAAAAATATATTCAAACTAAAAATGTAAAATTAAGATAATATGGAACAATTAAATCAGAAACAGCAGGAAAGCATAGAATTTTCCTTTTTTTCTTTTTGAAAATTAACTTAACTTACACTTACTAAAGAACTGTCACTCACAGATTGTTCCAGTTAACAGACTGTCACACTGAACACTATATGTAGCTCAGCAAAATTGGCATTGCTCCATAATTGAGAGGCTGGTATTTAAACCTCTTTCAAGTATATAATATCCTCAGAGTCAATAATATAAAAGCTGCAGCTTTTCTCATATGGATGAGAACTTTTACCATGTCCTAAATTAAGTAATACATAACAAGTTCTTGCATTTTAAAATTCTCAAAAGACAATTAACTGTTTAACTGGATTAACTGTTCTTGCAGTGAGATTAGAGTGGATCAGGTCATAAAAGTAACAAATGTGTTATAGTGTATTCTTTGTATGAACAATTTCATGGATTTTATATCTCAGATGCAAAAAGCATACCTGGCATAATTTAGTTCCTCTGTATTTGGGAGAGAGTCAGTATTGAAGCCTTAAAAATTCTTTGCCTGCATTAATTTCTGAAGAAATCACATTGAGTAGAGAACTACATTTAGCTAATTTTATTTATAAGAAATTGAGATTAAGAAATAAAGTACTTTATGGAACATGACAATTCATGCTCACAAAAAATATGAAGTGCTCAATCCAGGAATAAAGTTGCATATACATATCAAGTGGTATTGTTGAAGATATTTCACATAAATGACTTATACTATTGCTAAAAATTTAGTGCTCACCCTACTTCTAAATGTAGTGCTAATTTCTCTAATGTTGCTTTCCCCAGGAAAGTTGTAATGCACTGGTTATTTTTTATAAACTCTAGAGATATGATGCAAAGCATATAACAAAAAGCCACACAACAAATTATTCTGTTGTTGGAGAATGAGGGCTGCAATTCTAAGGCGTCTTGCTTCAGACTGAGAATAATAGTATTCAAAGAGAAGCCACCAGGATGACAAGTAAATTCTTATCTCAGGGATCTCACTAATAAGAACAAAAATGTAACAAAGTGTTAATAATATTTCCCTAACTCAAAATATGGAAAGCATCATTCATAGAATCAGAACATGAAGTACTAAATCTGAGGGAACAGAAACGGAAATGGAAAATGAATTATATTAGTAAAAAGTGCATGATTGCTCATAATAAAAGTTTTTATGCATGGAGATTCTGAGTTGGAAAGGGCAAAGGAGGACAAAATCCTGTCTGCACTAATTCTTCAGCTAGCAGTATAACGGAGACATGAAAAAGTCATTGAGTTTTGTAGGGCTGATCAGGCCATGTACTTGCAATAGGTAAGGAGCAGGGCCAAAACACAAGGGAACTTTCATCTGAAATATTGGGAAGAATTGCTGTGACCCCTAATTTTAGGTTTTCAGTTGGAACAATTTTATTATAAGAAAAGCCTGACTCTGCAATTAACAGAAACAAATAAGCTCCAGACTTTGCCAACAGTACTCTGAAGTCTCATTCTAAATGGTCTGTTTTAAAGTTTTATCACATGAGGAAACTATGTTATACTCCTTAAACAAATAATATGGGCAATATTTGCTTATACAGTATGGGTCATTGTTTTAAACATATTTAATCAGATGCAGAAAAGGACTTATCATAAAAATAGTCTAATTTAGTCAAAATATTTAACAAGATTGACTTACTTATCCTAGTGAAATGAAGGCTATACAGGCTTATAATTTCTCATAAATACATTAGAGAGCTAAAGTGCAAAGTTGGCACAAGAACAAATTGATATAGATAGCAGCAGAAATAAATTTAAGAGAGAAAAACAGATATTTCTAACATTCAATCTGCCATTGGCAGACAGTATTAAGTCAGTAGAGTACGACTCCTTCCAAAATAAGGGAGACTTAACCTACAAGACACTGTAGGATTTTCACATTTATTTTGTTGAGACTAGTGAAGAATTTTCTTTTTTAAGTTCATGACACAGTTTTAGCTAATATGATTATCATTTCGCTTTTCTAGTATTTTGAGATAAATGAATGTGCCAAAGGCCGATTTTTCTTTCCCAGTCATATATAAATTCCCACCTTTTTTTTTCCTATTTCATTTCAAGGAGGTAAAATGAAAAAATTCTTTTCAGCTAATAAAGGGTTGACATAATAATCTAAGTGTTAGATAATTTTGTAATTATTATTTTTAGTTATTACTATTATTTATTGTCTTATTAAAACAGTATTCAGGAGATTCTTCATGAAAAATTAGTTTTAATTTACCTTTACAGATACTGGGAGTTAATCACTACTACTTGCTGACATAAATAGGCCCATTCTTTCAGTCAAAACACAAATCTACATGATAAAAATATGGCTTAGCATGCCATCTCAATGTTCTTACTTACATCATAAATCATTAATTTTCTCATTCTGAGATTGCTGCCTTCTATACTTTAAAGGTTCTTTCAGAAATACAGTTTGTACCTGATAATCATGATGTTGCTTGATAGTTTGAACTTCCAGAAAGGTTGCAAGCCTCAGCTATTCAGAAGAAAACACTGAAGGTACTTTTAAAGGAAATAGATTTCTTTTACATACACTACTCTAGGAAATGTGTGCTTAAGAGAGTGTAGAAGAAAGCAAAGGGAAATTAAAGATTGACAGGCTACAGATCTTATATTATAATGGTGCAATTATGTATAACTTTAAAAATGTAAAGTATACAAAATAATCAAATGAAATAACATTATGACTGTTTCTCCATATTAATAACATTTATCAAAGTATCAAAATGCTGCTATTAAGTAGGCACCCGTTATATCAATATTAGTATTATTTCAGTTATGAAAGTTAAAGAATGCAACTTAAAAAAAAATTCTGGGCAAGTAGAACATAGTTTTTGATCCTATTTGACATGCTTAAGCTTTCTCTGTAGCCAGGTATAAATATTTGTATAGCTGGAAACAATGCATCTTGGAGAATTATGAAGAAAAGAGAAGCAAGAATAGTTTTCAGGCACCAAATAATCAGCCAGTGTGGGTATACTGGTCAGTCCTGCTGCAACAAAGCTGTATTAGCCTCAGCAGTCCCTATTGATTTGCTGTTTTCCACGACTAAGTACTCGGACAGTCTAACCAGCCCCTACCAAAGTGAGCTTCAATGCTGCTTACACATTGCTCCAGCAGAGGAGTTGTTCTTGAACTGTTTGGCAATGGTGTGCTGCTCAGTAGTTCAATATTATTTCACTATTTCCCTATTATATATAGCTCATAAACTATTAAAGTTACCGTATGTGTGTGTGTTCACGTGTTTTTGGGGGTGATGACCTTGAGCAGCTGGTCTGCTGCAGAGATAATACTCAGATAACTTCCAAACTAGAAAATAAAGTAGGGTTTTGAATGAATCTCTATTACATGGGCTTCGGTAAATGTTGAAATGTTTATATGCAGTAATACCCACCAGGCTTTATTCTCCCAGGTAATCCAAAATGGGTGTACAAGGTAGTCTTGGAAAGGAAGGTGATTAAAAAAAAAAAATCTACTTTCTAAGTGAGTACTTAGACATTTATAATTTAATGGCAGAGCCACCAAGAGATTTCTGAATCAATTCTCAGTTTGCCTTTGCTTTTATTGGGCAAGATAACATTGTTAGCAAATTGAGTCCTGTAAAACAAAAAAAAAGGTTTTTATATTTTCATTTTCATATTAAAAACCAAAAACCCAAATACTGTTTCTGCTGATTTGATTAAAAAAGGATCAATTTCATGTGCAGTTTTGAACTTTACTTGGCTTCTATGCCTTCTTTATTCGTAGTTCTTTCAGATTGGTCATGCCTAGGATTGTATGTCCAGGAAGCACATAAGTCATCTTTCTGTAGTGGTTGTTAGTAGCTTTCTGTGCACCCTAAAAGAAGCAGGAGTCATATTTTCATGACTAAGTGTACTGTTTTGGCCATCATGATTTCTTTAAAGTCATGAATATCATCTCAAATTCTGTATTCTGCATTTGTAATTATACCATTCGGGCCTGTCCCATTGCCACTTGTCAAAGTGTTGACTATAAAATTATACGTACAATTTCTTGCACTAAAAGGTTCAGTTAAGAAGAATGAGTACTATTCATTGAATTTATTATACTGTTACTGGTTATATTCATTCATCAGTAGCATGCTGTTAATTATCCTATACCAAAGATTACCAATCTCTACATAAACTGCAGAGTGCTGCAGCCTACTTTTCTAATGTTTAGATTTGACAAAATTTTGTATTTAACAGTATTTTAGACTTAATATCACATTAGTCAATTCAATTGGCCATTAACTGACTAACATTTCTTTCCCAAGCCCCAGTTTAACATGAATCTGCATCTACTTTATGGGCTGGGATTGTGTTAATCTGTGTACTCTTCAGTCACCATGTTTTTGATTGAATTTAGCTTGTCGATTCCAGTAAGAAGGAATTTAGAAAAATACATGGGCAAGGAGATTTCTCTTTAGTTTCCTGCTCTTTTGTAAATGATCAGAGTATCACTTTTCTCTTCTTCTGTGAAATAACCTCAGGCTGTTCATCTGTGTGAACAAATCCATTATAGCTGGTAAATGCTTGCACACTATAAGGCAGAGATTAGTCAAAAAACAATGGAGAGCCCACCATTTTACAAGTATACAAAATAACTATAGACTACTCTTCCTTATTTAATGGTTTCCATTTAAATATTCTTTTACTTGACTATTTAGTTTCCAATTTCATTACATGCTCTCTGTCAGATGTGTAATTTTAACTAGTATTTGAATTTTTCCAATATTTTATTTTTCTATAATCAAATTTTTACACTGATTTCTCCCATTACAACTTCATAAACTTCTTATTTTCCTCCACAGTTCATACAGATCTTATTTAATTTCATTTTCTCATTTCTTACACACTTTGTTTTGTTTTGTTTTGAAGATTGTACAAAACCTATTAAATTTATGACAATTTCTTTATATCAGAAGACAAGCCCCACTCAGGTTGATAATATCTGGAATGCATTAAATGTCTCTCGTTTCTTTAGTTACTATTGCATTTAGTAGTGAAAGTCAAAATGATTTCTCAATATGTATATAAAGGTAAAAGCTGACAATGACAAGATATACTGATTTTTAAATTTAAATTACAGTAAAATAAGGAAGACAAACAAAAATTAAATTGCATTCAAAAGCACTTTAATTGCAACTCAGCCAGCAGATGGCAAGTGATGTTCAGTAAAGACAATACAGCTGAAGATCTTGCCTGTACTATGCAAATATTCTATGATTTGGAGATCCAGGCAAACCTTTTTCTCACCTATATAATTATGATGTATACTCTGATTTTGTTACTATAAGAAGGAAAAAGACAATATCTTATGCACCCCAGCATTCTCAAGGGTAAGGTGTTGAAGTTGTAAAACGTTCATTTATAGTGAACCTGAAGNTAATAGATATATTACTAAATAAAAATTACCCTAAAATTTAGATATATAGCTTTTGACTATAAATTACTCTAAAAACACAAAATGTTTGATAGGAATGTAGTTTTGTCTTTCTTGGTGAATTTTTTAAAATACCATAAAAAATCACTTTTCAAGAAATGATAATTTCTTGAAAAGCAAAAGTCAGTTTTTTCAAAAAAGCACAATCAGCTTCTACCCTCTGTATGTGACCAAGCACATTGTGACACATGCTTACACCACACAAAGAAATTAAGAGACAGATTTTCAGAAAAAATCCCCAAACATTCCAAACGTCAGCCAAACGTTCGAAAAATCATCTAGATAAAAGCATGTTGTATTTTCCTTAGTTCAGGGGAACATGAAAGTTTTCACCTGACTTCTTCCCATATTTCTCAAAAATACTAATTAATGGCTAGGGGTATAATGTTCTTTTGGCAATCTCTAGAGAATGCCCGATAGTCTTCTTTAAAAAAAAAAAAAAAAGCTGTTAATCCTACTTTTTAAGCATTCTTCCTAATAGAATGTATATTATAACTGCATAAATAATTCCCATTGAATTATATGATTAATTATCTGAATGAAATCAAGGCAGGAGAACATTGAAAAAAGAAAATATGCAAATTTTTTTCTTGTTCATTGTTCAAATAATGTTAAATGTTTTCCTTTTGTAACAGGAAAACACAAATTCTGATGTGAATACAACAGTAAACTGAATGTAGTGGAGTCAGAAGACTCAAGTTTGTAGAAACTTGATGTTAATTGGTTTAATAAACCTGCCAAAGCAATTAAAGCAGATGTGGGT
>VXBS01009284.1:3256-29685 GCA_013400255.1 Sitta europaea | reverse complement strand
GTAAATATTCCAACTTTTTACTTTGAATCTATTTTGGGATGTAAATGACCATCTACTTATCCTAATAGATTTCCTTTCTTTTACAGAAGATGTGTTAAAGCTAAAGAAGGTAGTATTTTCATGTATTTACTGTTAATTTCCACTACTTAGTATAAGTACTAAAGACTAGGACTGTAGTGGTTGTGCAAACAGTATGTCAACCAATAAATTGGTGTCAGCACTCCAAATTTTTACAGTTCCTAACTAACCTTTCAACACCAATTGGTTACAATTCAGATTTTATATTTTTTTTTATGGGAAAGGCAGGAAATAACATGGTTGCTTATTGCTGACCACAGTTTGAGAAGTGATAATTAGACTGTTGTGGATCTTTTGAGTCTAACAACAATGCATTCTTCAGCAAGAGGGGTAGCAGGAAATGCCTAGATGGCTTCTATGTGTACAGTGATCATACCTTTAGAAAGAGTATCATTTTGAAGCCCAGCTTTATCTGTGAAAGATTTTAATAGTATAAAATAACCTTTACCTCAAACAGCATTTAAACATGCAACATTTAAGCTTTGCCTTTTAGGAATACTTAATTTCAGTAAGATTGACTGTTTACTTTTTCCTCCTGAACATGACATGTGGAGTGTTCGAGACTTCTTCTTTTTCAACGACTCTTTTTTCTTTTCAATGTTTTGAAATAGTATTCTGACTGCTACCTTATCAAAATTAATCTTTTTAGCTTTATATCCTGTACTTTACCTTACCTTACCTTGCCTTACCTTATCTTACCTTACCTTACCTTAATCTGTTTTAGAACCAGCCAAGCTTACCTATTTGTAGGTGCAAAAGACACAGAATGTCACTGCAAAGAGAATTATTTATGAAACTTCAAAAGCTATTTCCTATGAAATGTGTATTCAAATGCACAATGCAAAACAGTCAAGTGTTAGATGCTGTGCTATTCAGAGACACAAAATGACAAGGGTTAAGTAAAATCTTGGAAACTCAGAACACTTTTAGAAAATTTTTTTCTTCTGCATTTAGTTGGAGCACTTAAATGTCTTGACATTGTCTGCCAAGTGCCATCAGTTATTCCACTATCATTGCTGGTAGAACTTACTATGTGATTATTTTCTGGGGGTTTTGTTTGTTTGTTTTGTTGTTTGGGGTTTCTTATGCACTCAGATTAGGAGCTTGATGAGTAAAAACAACCCAGTCTTTCTGGGTAATGGTGGAAGTTTGTAGCTTCAAAAGGAAGAAAATCTATATTGACATAAATATCTTTGCATTTTCACAGGTTCTTTCTGACATGCTTCCAGATTCTATTAAAAATTTATATGAAATATTTTTCACCTACTTGAAATGTTCATTGTCTCCCACTCTACAGAATGCTTTGTGCATGCAGATATTGTTAAGATGTAAATATTTCTTACTTTTTTTTCTTTTAATATTGTATTGCACCATGGCAATCATCCAGAGTTATATAGTAGTAGCTTGATAGATGTGATATTTTAAAATATTGGGCATTATTTTGAACAATCACTGACCAATTGGTTGCCTACTTCCCTTACTGTCCTGAAGTGAACTTAGAAAGGTAGTTGAACATGTGGAAACAGCTTCCTCATCTTTAGCTGTAACATTTTGCTTATTCTTTACAAGATACAGCTAAATCACTACATGTCCCGGACGAAAATCGGAGGGAATTATTGGTAGGAGCAAAGGAAAGGTATAAATGATAAAAGGTAATGGGAACCTTCAGCTAAGATTTTTAATAGATTCATAGAGCCTTTGAACACATTTTTTTTTCCGACTTCTGCTCAAGTATTTGAAGGTGATTGCATACAGTATGATTTTAAAATGGGGAATAAGATTTGTTACTTTAGCGCAGGTAGTACTGAATCGTAAAGAGTGTATTGCAATTCAAGTGTCTGATGCCAGCAAAGCCTAAAATTCTTACTTCTCAAAAGAAAATATATTAATTTTGTAGCCAGTAGACAATGGTAACAGTTTCTGAAGCAGAAACACAAAACTTCATCTTTTCATCTCCTAAAACATCACATCTTAGTCCTAGGAGTTTCAAAATCTTTCTGTTTTCCTTGTACATCAGGCAATATGGAAGGGGAAGAAAAACATGTGCAAAATGTCCTGATTCCTTATTTTTTTGTTTACACTCAAATATTGAAATTTTTATTAACTTCTACTTAAAATGTAGATAGAACTGAGAACTGAGAAATAAGAATACATGACAGCTTGCAGAATAAGTCAACGAACAAATGAGTTACACAAGCCATCTCTATCAGTGATTCTAATGCCGATTAGATGTTAGGGCAAATATAATGGCAAGGAAGTTAAACACCAGTGTCATTCAGATCAGGGATTCCTGATTAAAAAAATTAAAATAAAACCCACCAGTACCAGATTAAGATTTTTTTTTTTTTTTATGCCAGAATAAATCAAGTCTCAAAGTCAAGTTATTTTTTCCCCATGTTTACACAGGCTGAACTACAGAATAATAGGCCTCCAATAGCAGTGCTATCTGTATTTCTCGTTTATCTGAAGAACAAATGATTCTCTGGCCCAAAACTCATCATTAATCCTTAATGTAGCCAGGTCAATACATTTGTTATTTTTCCAAGGGTGAAAAACTTGCTTTATCCTACAGATTACATTTAGACATTGTTACAAATAGTAACAGCAGACACACACACAAAAAAAGAACCAATATCTCAAAAAAAGCTATTTAAGATACGGGCAAACAGGATAATCCACTATCAGAAATATTTGTTGAAAAATTCATAATCCTTAAGACTGTTAGCTCCTTCTCATTGTGGAGGTTTTATTAGGCTTTTGGAATGATGAACTCTGTCTTGTTCAATTTTACTAAGGTTTATGGCTTAGCGACCTCGAATTTTATTTTCACAGTCCATATCTTCACACTTTAAGCCCTGCTTTCTATTTTTAAAGGGATTAAATTTCTGTGAGCCATTATTCTGCTTCTAACATTTTTATCAAGACTGGAAAATGAATTGGAACCAAGGCATTTCTGCGTTCCCTCCCGTCCATCCTCCTCCTCCTACCTGAAGCAGTTTCTTTATTCCAGCTAATGACACAATTAAAAGTTTTTGTGAAATCCTACAATGGTGATTCACCATTTGTCACTAGGGCTCTCAGTAGTCAAATTACAGAGGTAAGCTATTTTCTTTAATATCAAAGTATTTCTAAAGCTTAGAACAATGAAAAGAGAAAAGTGAAGTACCTATCTGTATCTATGTAGCTATGTATCTATCTATCTATTAACAAAAAACACCACAAAAGATAGAAAAAATATCAGCAATTAATATTTTAAGGTCTTATTTCATCCTATAGATGTGGATGTTTGTTCTCTCAATTCTATCATATGTATTTTATGCTTGATAAATTCTATTGTGCCAAGTATCTTAGGGGTTTACTAAGAATGCATTACTGTGAATTTCTATTATAAACTAGGGATTCTTAAAATATCAGAATAGTAAGATAAAATAGCTAGATAAGTGTGTCATAGGATGTTGAATAGCCAACTATAGAATATGAAGGGAACAAAAACTTCTAATTTTTAGAAGTGTAGAGTAGCATCTCCAGAAAAAAATGGTTAAGTAGTGTCATACTGCAATACCTCAGCTGGCATATTTCCTCAAGAATGAAGAAAAAAGTCAGGAAAAGCTAACATAGTATTCACAGCTGTGATCAGGGACACAGAAAATTGATCAATGAATGAAAAATAAAGATTAGTTTGTTAGTTTTAACTTAGGAAAATAAAAGCTGAAAGGGATATTATGGATGTTTATAGGCATGAAGGTAAATATTAGGCAAGATAAAGCTAATGTTGGAAATAGATACACATACACTGTAAAAATATTAAATCAAAATTAAAAAAAAAATATAAAATTAAGAGGGTTAAGAGGATAGCTTTACCAGTGCAATAGAAGAAAACTCAAAAAGAGGAAAAAACATGGAGCTGACATCTTCATTAGATTAGAAGATGCATGCAAGAGCATGCAAATGGTTGAGGTTTCTCCTGGTTTTATATTTCTCAGTATTCAAATCCCATTTTAATTCCATTAGGAAACCAGCCTTACATCTTATACAACTTCTCATTAATGCTGGAGCTGTATCAGAGGTGTAAGAAGAGTAAACAGGATCTTCTTTAGTCCTCACCTTCTGATATGCACGGAGTGCTCCTGACATGGTCTTTTACGTCACTTTGTATAGAATTTTAAAAGATAAAAATTCTAACATATTCAGGTTTCAATAATGCAGTATCTTTGTTAAGAAGGTTTGAAGGATTCTTACCTATTGTCTTGTATTTGACAGTTTGAATTGATATTTCCTGTTAATATATAGTTTGCTAAGCATTCACTAGGAAATATGTCAATCCACCAAACTCATGGATTTCCAAAAATTTCAACATTAAAGCTTCAAATTAAATTCTGAAAGGAAGCAGGAATTTTGCCAATTTTCCATGTGCAGTTATTGGCACCATTGTTTTCTTTATAATTCAGTTGCATTTCTTTCATACATTTATCCAAAAATCTATTTTAAAATTGATTATCTAGGTGAATCTTTTCTGAGTTTTGTGTTGACCATAAACTTGGAAACTAGGTACAGTACCAAACCCATGACAAAAAAAACAAAAAAGAAAAAGGATTGTTTAAAGTACAATTAACCACAGCATGAAAAATGAAAGCTCGAAAAAAGAAAAGATACAATGAAGGACTGCATTGCAGATAATACTAAAATACTAAAAAATATCTTAAGAGAAATTGTAATGTGCTAAACTGTCTTTATCCTAAACTAATTAATAATATATTATTTAAAGACTCAGGAAAATTAATCTAGCTGCCAGGAGGTTTTGTAATCAGAAAGATGGTGGATAACAGTGCAACAGCCCTGAGCTCTAATGACATTTCAGAGACGTAAAGCAAGTTTTGGCCATCCCTAAACAAAAAGAAATCCAGTCACAGGTCCAATACAACCTTTTGCTTCAGGTGGACTAATTTTATTTCCATTAAGTTGGGATCTTCTCTCTACATATAACTGCATTTTTTAAACTAATTATCACTTAGAATGAAGAATTATTTCAAATGGAAAGTGTCAGATGTTCAGTGAAAATCTCTATTTCCTGCCTAGTATTCACTTTAGCTCTTTTAAGACAAGTGCAAATTTCTGAAAGAACAGAAATGTCATGTGGGGGTGGGGTGACAGGGGGAGAAAAAGGAGATATTTGGACTGATGGTGTTTGTCTTCCCATGTTACTATTAGAAGTGATGGAACCCTGCTTCTTTCGGGATGACTGAAAACCTGCCTGCCACCTGGAAGTGTTAATTCATTCCTTCCTTTGCTTTGCTTGTGTGTATGTCTTTTGCTTTCCCTGTAAAACTGCCTTCATCTCAACCCAGGAATTTTCTCACTTTTACCCTTTCCAGTCTCTTCACCCTCACCCTGGGACTGGCGACCAAGCAGCTGTGTGGGTCTGAGATGCCTACTGGGGTTAAACAATGACAGTCAGGTAAATGTAATGTTGGATATCACAATCAACCTGTAACTATTCATCTTTTAGGCTACATAGAAAGTATGTACTTCTAGTCTAAAAGACATCATTTACATTTAATTTTATATACAATATAAAGGATAAGCAGTAACATTTCAGGAAACAGATTAAAGATGACTGTAACTAGTAGGGTTAAGAATGTTTGAGTGTCCTATTTAATTTAAATTCAAAGGGTATCTGAAGCATAATGGAACAGGTTAACAAATACATAAAATTATGATAGTTGATACTTTTAGAATATTTACAGAATGATCATAATATCAAAAAGAGGAGTGAATGCAGTATTTTTAAAAGTCACAATTCAGAGTTTGATATATGTTTGGACTGACTTCTTCAAGTCAGTTTGAAGGTGCTTCAAAAACCGAAACACAGTGCTAGGAGAATGCATGAATTAGAAGCAGTCAGGAGCCTCATAGCCTCAGTAGTTCTGATATCACATGAGTTTTACAAAAACAAGAAGGGCTTTTTAGACAGGTAACCAAACATGATATCTAGACAAGAAATATTATAAGTTCTTTGCATTTGATCACAATGAAACATGACTTCAAAGATGAAAAGCATAGATTTATTTTACTGTATCCAGTTTATATTTGAAAAATATATCTATTGTATAAAAGAAGTGAGCTGTGTAGAATGTTTATTGGATTTTTTTTCCACTGGAATATACTTCCCAGACAAGTTACTTTGAACTGTAGTCTATATAGGAAGGAACTAATATTTCAGTAAATTTTCATTAAAATACATTTTGATGAGGCTTATGACAGTAAGACAAGATGACCCAAGGGAATCCTAACAAGTTGTGTGAGTTATTTCTTGCTATTGTCACAATACTTTTAAAGGAAGAATGTTAAATCAGCTTACATTGGAAACCCAGGGAATTAAGTAATTAAAGTCTATGTACATGGAAAAGAATATGATTAATAATAAAATATCTGTCCTTTTTGTGCCAATTAAAGTTATTTTAAATTTTCTGTAAAATTACTTGCTGTAATTTTCAGGTCTATATTGGCATACTATGTTAATGTCTTAGATGTGATTTTGAGGGATTTTGTCATAAGTAACTATATTCTACAGCTACATATATGTATATTTAACTGTAATTATATTCTGTGTAGCCAGCAATATGTACAGATGTATAACATTTTATAACTTTTACCACACCTTTCTAAATAAGGATGTACTTGTTTTCAAATAATAAATCAGAATCCATAGAATAGATTGATAAGACAATAAAGATACAATATTCCTAGGCGTTGTTTTCCTAATCCTGCCAATATGTTACTATTTTCTTTGTACAGTAAAGTTTAGGTTTTGTCTTCCATAAAATTTAAATCATTGGCACCTTTAAAAACAATGTACTATTTGGATTCCTAAAATGCTTAGAGGACATCAGTGATCTTCAGATTACATGGGTTTCATATGGAGCAGCTAAAGAGTGACCAAAATCAATTTCTCATTACTTGCAAAAATAAAGACATCAAATATCTTTGACTTATTTTGAATTAAACTGCACCCAAAAAGCAAAAAACAAAACTGACTGAATTCTACGTAATTATTGAAGTATAACAAAGCACATAAACATTTGAAGGCTTGCTTAAAATTTTTGTCATTACTAAAATAATAAAGTTAGTAGAATTGGGAAAAATGTTCCTTATTTAGATGAGATAGGCAACTTCTTGAAGTAAAAAGTAGAATAGATAATTTTAACTGTGATGACTATCTAGGATGGAGTCAAAACATATCAATGTGAAAGGAAATAGATTAAAAAATACCAAATTGAAAAACAAATAAATGCAACTGTTATGACTCTTTCAGAGCTAACATGTGCCATGACCAGAAAAAAAAAGTATTATATATTCAGTTAAAAGTGCGAATGCTCAAATATAAAAAAAAAAATAATTTAGTTTGGAGATGTATTGGGTCTGGCTGAGAGGAGTTAATTTTTCCCACAGCACGCTCACAGTGCAGTGCTCTGCACTGGTGGCTGGAAGGTGTTGGTAACGCGCAGGTGATTTGGGCACTGCTGAGCAGCCCTGGCACAGCACCAGCGCTGCCTCTCCATCATTCCACCACCACCTGAAGGCTGGGGACAGGCAAGATCTTGGGAGTGGACAGGACGAGGACCGTTGACCTAGGGGTTATTCCATACCACATGATGTCTGCACACATTTAAAATCCAAGAGAAGGACAAGTAAAGGGGGGCATTCAAAAGTTTTGCCTTCCAGAGGAACTGCTACTCATGCCGAAGCCCTGCTTTTTGGGAAACAGCAGATTACTGCTTGCTGTTGGGAAGTACAGAACAAAGTCCTTAACATTTTTCTCTGCCTTTCTACACTAAATCTTTCACTTTTGCTTTATTAAAGTGCCTTGTCTCAACCTAGAAGTTGTTTTCCATTTTATTTTCTTTTCCCTGTCCAGCTAGTAAGGAGAAGAAATAGAGTGGCCTTCTCAAGCATCTGGCATCCAGCCAAGGCTAACCCACTAAAGAAGATTAATTTAATTCGAAGCATTTTTAATGATGTAATGTGTATTCACAGTTTATGGAAATTAAGTATTGTTTCATTTCATGAAACAATGAATGAATTGAATGAAATGAATCAGGCAAAAAAAATTCATTGACAAAGAAATTTCAGGGAACATTGTTTTTATTAAAACTTCCATTTTACTGCAATCAGAAGCATTTTGGAGAACATCAAGCTTTTATCCTGAAATTGGAAGTGACAGAGACATTCTAATATTTTTAATAATGGCTTGACAAGTTGGAATTACCTGTATATATTTGTTTAGATTATTAGCATTTTTTCAGTATCATAACATTTCTTAGTCTATGTGGAAACTTAACTGATAATATAAATTAATTCCTAAATATATGTATAGAAAAAATAATTGGTAGCATAAACTTCTTGCAATGCAGTAAAATATGATACTATATCTTTAATTGTTTATACCCATATCAACTGAATTATTGACTTAATCAAAAGTAGATATGTTACAGTTTAGATAATTTTAAATGATCTTCAATTAAAAATTATCTAAAGGTAAATACCCAAGAAATTATCTGAAGATAATTCCTAATTTTGTTTCTATTTATTTGCCATTACAAAATGACAGTTCAGTGTCTGAAGTGACACAACCTTTAGCCTTTACAAAGAGAACACAGCAGTTTAGAAAAAACACTAATAAACTCACATAAACACAAACCTCAAACACACAGCCCTATACAAGATTAACAACATGAGCCTCTGCTCCCATCAGTGACCTATACATATCTCCTTAAACATCTAAGAAAATAGATAGAATTTGTACAATGCAAAATCAATACACTATTAGTTCCTTATCCTGACCCACTGTCACACCATCAGGCTGAAACACCTTGTCCATGAAGAAAAAATCCTATCCTCTGGACTCTATTTCCAAAATAAATATATTTTATTTTCAACTTTTCTGAAACCCATTTGAGTTAGATACAACAATCAGTGCAATCACATACACTAATTTCTGCCCAAACTAAAATATTCTTTCCACCATGAGAATGTGTTAGTTGTTCAAGAAAAGGGGAAAACTGTTTTCTGCTTCTGCCTACCTGCTCAGCTTTGTTGATGAATGACATTCAATTTTTCTCCCTTCCAGATGAGATTAAACCTGCTTTATACAGTACAGTGAAGAAGGTTCCACTTTTGCTGGCATGTGCATATTTCAGAATAAAGTGAGTTTTTAGTCTCTGTGGAGACTAAAATTTAGAATACTCTCTGTACAGTCCATTAACTAAGAAGTTGCATCCATACAAATATTTTAAATAGTAATGCTTCATAGACTGACTTCAAATGCAATGGAAAATGCTGTTAATATACATTAAATGATGACAAGACAATGTGGAAGATGAAGCTTCTGTTAAACTAGATAACAGCAAGCAGGAATTAGGATATTGACCTCTGGGAAATTTCTAATAGCATATTACTGTGTTTTATGCCATGCATTCTCCACTGCTCAAAAGAACCAGAATAAATACATGCAACAATAAATTTCTGCCTATGGAGACTGTTTTTCCACTTTTTCCCTTAGGTTTTCTCCAAGATGGATTTCAGTTACATGTGTTACTAAAAAGTGTGTTATATTTCCTCCTTTATGTAATTTTTTTTCAGTGAGTTAGCTGGAATAATAGGCAAATGATGTTATAAACAATAAGCCTATACTATGCAAATACAGTGCATTTAATTAACTACTGTGGATAAAATGCATACATCATATAAAAGCTATTAGTATTTAAAAGAATTAGAAGAATAGATGAATTTTGAAGTGTCTATAACACGATTAGCTTGTACCAATTAAACAGAAAGCTGAATCAAATGGGTATACTTCAGAACAAGAAATCTAGGTGATATTTACAAATATTGCATTCATAAAATGTATTGACTTTGGAAGTCAAGTCAGAATACAGAAAAAAATCATAATAATTCTAAACAAAAATTGTATGGACAAAGAGTGAAGTGATTTTTTATTTTTAAATTTTCACTAACTTTTTTATAACCACATTTTTCAGGTACTAAAATTCAGGAAAGACTGCAAGTAGAAACACAAAACATAAAAGCAACAAGGAAAACATATATCAAAAGACTTAAATGAATTCAACTATTTCAGTAAGGAGAAAATCCAAATTAATCATAGTTTTTATTTCATTTCTCCAGAAAAACCAAATAAAACCAAACAAATTATAAAGGGCTTCATAGGTTAGAGAAAGGCACGAAAAAGAATCAATTACTTTAACTGAATTCAGACACATTTACTGAAGGAAACATATTTAATGGCTAACTGATCCTTTATTAAAAGGAAATTAATTCTATACACTTTTTGTATAAATATTACCTGAAACATGTTTGTCCCAGTAAAAAAATCCAAAAAGTATTTAGTCTTATAAAAGAGTAAAATAATCTATTTACCACTTTAAAAAATTTCCAGCAACTTGGAACTTAAACTTAAACTCTCATCTTTTCAGAAATTTATACATACATACATACATACATATATATATATGTGTATATATATATATATAATGATCAGCATTTCAAATTCTACCTGGATCATAATATCACGTAGCAACATGTTGATTATAATATACTGCTATCCCACATAAAGATAGGGGGTGCCAGAAGTACACACTTTTGTCACTGCAGGCTTAAATTCAAATCCTCATCAGTTCACAAATTAAATTCTATTTCTTGTGCTTGTCTTAGTCCCTGTGTGTCTATATCATTAAAACAATATGTCTCCTTGAATAATTGGGTTTGGAGAAAGGAATTTGAAATAATGAAAGTGACAGTCTACTTGTCAAGCTACCTATTCTCTATTGGATAGGGTAAAATAGAATAAATCAGAGCAAAACTGAAATTCTTCAGGTAATATTTTCCATAGAAGGAGAGATGGGAACTTTGAACTACACCGTTGTGTACATCCAGACATTCCTTGCATCATTGTTTTGGCCTTTTTTTAAAAAAGTTGCAATCAAAGTTCTGTGGTTTTTTCATTTTATATATAGGTGGTCCTTTTTAATAGTATGATATGACAAAGTCAATTCCTATTTTTACCTAAAATTATGATGCCAATTATTTTTGTAGTAAATATCCAGCTGTCACAGAAAAAACAAAATTAATTTTATTGTGTAATATTTAAAAAACCAGTAGTTTAGTATGGATTAGAACACAGATAAGGGATTGAACAATAAGAATTAGAAACTTAGTTGTAAGGATCTACTTAAAATGTATAAATTAAATTTATAGGAGAAGATAGATTAAAATAGTGTTTAAATTCCTGATTATTTGTAATATCTATTAAAAGATAATCACTGAATCAGAGTATCAGTTAGTTTGGAAAAGACTTCTGTGATCATCAAGTCCAATCCATGTCTGAACACCATCACGTCAATTAGATCATGGCATTAAGTACCACGTCCAGTCTTTCCTTAGCATCTCTAGGGACAGGGACTCTACCACTTCCCTAGGATGTCATTCCAATGCCTAATTACCCTTTCTGTGAAGAAATTCTTCCTAATGAATATCCAACCTAAACCTCCTCTGATGTACCTTAGGACTGTGTCCTGTTGTCCTGTCACTGGTTGCCGCCTGGCTGCAGCCTCTTTGCAGGCACCTCTAGAGAGAGGGGTGAGGTCTCCCCTGAGCCTCCTTTTCTCCAGGCTAAACACCCTCAGCTCCCTCAGTTTCACCTCAGGAGACTTGTTCTCCAGACCCTTCACCAGCCTCTTCGCCCTTCCCTGGACACACTCCAGCACCTCAGAGTCCTTCTTGCAGTGAGGGGCCCAGAACTGGACACAACACTCAAGATGTGGTCTCACCAGTGACAAGCAAAGGGGGAGAATCACTTCCCTAGTTCCCTGGCCACACCATTTTTGATACCATTAGGATATTGGGAAGGAAATCTGCTAAGTCAAGAAATCCCCCAGAACGACTGAAAGGTAAGTGTTGTGTAAGTACTGTCAAGGAATGTAAACTTGATATTAAAACTGCAAGAGAAACATAAGTAGATTATATTATACGGGCAAAGGGTTAATGTTTAAGCCCTCAAGATCCTGAAAGAAGACAGTGGGACTCGGAATATCAGGAATTTGAATGGGGTTTAATTTTCAAACTCTTAACAGAGAGAGATGGTCCTCCTATTTGTGTTGCAAGGCTGCTCTTAACTGTTGTGTCTACTTTCAGTGATCCTGAATATGGAACCACTGTGTCCCTTTTACACAGCCAGAAGGAAGGAATAAGAACCCAAGAAATCTGTGGAAATTTTTATGGGAAATCTATCTCACGTATAAAATATTAAAGTACTCTGAAACATGATTGAACAAGTTTTAATTATTAGATTACCCATTGTCAGAACTCTGACTTAAAAGTTTTAGGAACACTTCCAGATATTATCAAGGTTGTAAGGATTCCAGCTGTTTCTTGATAATGTGATAATAACAAACAAACTCTCTACCAGGCTTAAAATAAATGCTTACACCTTAGACTTCAACTCTTCCTTTCATCATTGAGTGTCCATGAAGTTCTATCAGTAAAATACTTGAATAGTGATATAATTTCTTTTAAAATGCTGGTTAGCTATTTATAGGAACTTATATTCCTATATATATAGTGTTTATGTTATTCTATAAATTTGTGAGAAAATTAATTTTTTTCTGTTCAATGCACCAATTGACTAAAGTGAAAACTAAGAATTTTACATGATTTAGCGATTTGAAGATGTCAGTTAGTTTATTAATTTTATTAGTATTCTTTAAATAAATTCTTCAAAGCACAAATCTCAGGAAAATACTAAATTTTTGATTTCTCTTCCAAGATGTTCTTGCACATAAATATTTTCTATATACTCAGATACAAGTATATACATACATTGAGAAACTAGTCTTTTTTTTCTAATTTGGAAAATACAAATTTTATTTACAATATTTTCAGAGTCCTAAATGGACATAATGTCTAGTTAGATATTAACTAGTGTCACTGATCTGAAACTCTAACTGTAACTAATTTTAAGATTGTCTATTATATGCATGTTTAAATTTAGGAAAATACAAGATCAATCTTTCTCATTGCATTTCACTTCAGTTGTCTAAAAATTAGCTTCCCAGTTAAAGCTAGTCCTGCTGGATCTCCACCATTATTGTAAATAAATAAATGAGTATTCACCTCAAGAAGATATTTAGAAGGTGTTTAACTTTTATCTTGGACATTTACATCAGAATGAGTTGCTCACTAGAGGTGTCTTCTAGACAACTTTTCCACAAGCTTACTGACTATAAGCAGCTGAGGACAAGCCTGAGTATACAAACTGATTGTGGAATTATAATGAGCTATGAGTGTGGATCAGTGGATGCAAAATAAATTCCAAGGTACTTCAGCAAAAACTTTCTCCATAAAAAATCCCAGTGATTCATCTTCCATTATATTCCAAAGTGCTGAATATGATTTCTTTCCTCGTGCTCAAGACTGATAGCATCAAACTACAAAAGCTGCTGACAAAAGCAATGACAATGATAAAGTGAGTACGGAGCTAATCTTAGAAGAGGAAATGGAAAAACATGGCTTGTTCAGTCTAGCATAGTATTTCTAATATACTGCCAGGAGTCAGAATTTCAGTGTTAGAAGCAGCTTGTTGTAGATACGAAATGTGTGGGTTTCCCATAAATATTTACATTAGCTAAGGAACTACTATTTTGCTAGAAGCTAGGCAGTGAAGTTCTTTGTATCAGAAGCAATCTAGCAAAAAAGACTGAGAAGGAGTATGATACCTCTTCAACTTCAGATCAAGGTTAGAAGCATCAGCAAAGAAAAAAATAGTGTTTACGCCACAAATCAATACTGACACAGTGGCAGAGATTATATGTTGGCTGTGGAAATATTTGAATCACAAATTAGAAAAATGTCTACTAGTTATAAAATTTGCCTAGGCAGTGCTCTAATACAAATAGGGTTGGCAACAAGAAGAAAGAAGGAAAAAATCAAGATAAAGGAAACCCCAGCCATTTTAAATCTGGGAGGAGTGAACCCTGTAATCACACAGGCTTTAGTCCTGAAACCCAGGAGCTCCTTTAGAGAACTATATTTCTAAATGCATTCTGGAAAAGTGACCTGGCTGTATCAGGGCTTCTATTTTCTTGAAGAAAAACCCTAAACCAAATCCTTTTTCAATTATGCTGTAAATGTTAGTCTTGTACTTTGATTGTGTGGTGCAAAATAATTCTCAATCTTCTTAGTAGCAGTTTTCTATACTTCAACTATATATGAAGACAAAAAAATGCAAACAATTGCAGACAAGAAAAGAAAGAAATAATCTTATTAATGAAAGCTGTTCAACACGTCTCCAGATGCTTTAAGGGACATTTGTAGTGTAAAAACTCTTTGATAAGATAGTACAACAAACACCTGGCATTATGAATGAAGTAGTGTAATATACTGTCATTTCTTAATTATCAATTATTGTCATGTCAAGTTAAGAACTCATTTTTTACTCTAATGTTAGCCTTATAGTCATGAGTAAGAAAATTATCTTTATGCATAGGCATAAAGAAGAAAGAGAGGTGAGATAGCTGCAAAATAAACAATAAAACTATTGAATTTCATCTGCTGTCCATGGATCAGTCAGTTTTTACAGTATTTGAATTTCTCCAAATTCAAAGGCTCACAAAAATACAACACTGTTCATTACGACCATCTCTAATACTGTCTCCATATTACAACTTGTAACTGATTCATCTTATTTAATTAGTTTCTGACTTGAATGTTAAGAAAAGGGCCTGAGGTTTGCAAGGTTTCTGTTTCAATTTGCTTTAAATATTACAAAACTCTCACCAAAGCCCAACCCAAGTGCTAAATCCAGCTACATTTGAAACTGACCATGCTCTAATACCAGTCAAAAGTTAAACCTCAAGAGCAACCTTAGCTCATCATATCCACCAGAAAACACATAAGATAGCAATCGTTTACCTCATCAGACTTATTTTGTAAAGCTGCTATTTTTGTCTGTTAGCAAAACCACCTAGCATTACTAAAAAAGGCAAAGCTTTGTGGAAATATATATCCTTTAGCAGATGCTATTTTAGATTTATGTTACTCTCTTCATTAAAATACTATTACCTGAATAATTCAAATATTGTTAAAATGTAACCTCAAAAATCTACTCAAAGCGAAATTGTGTGTAAAAGTATTGCCATAAGCCATTTACATTCAGTAATTTTTGTGTTGACAAAATCTGCAAGTTTCTTGAAAAGTCGTTTACAATAATAATCAGTAAAGATATAAAATGGTTAATTTAAGTAAATGAACAGGCAAAACAAGAACTCAGTCATTTGCATGTGAGTAAACCGTACATATAACAAATTTGACTATATAAGAAAAATCATAAAGGGTACAAATGGACCTAAAATCACTGTGAAATGAAAATATATATTATGCTGCTATGTAAACAGTTGAAATATTAATTTAAATGAAGAATGAAATATAGACAAAGCCTTCATTTCAAATTAATTCTGCACAACTGATGTTTAATGCATTCTATACATAACCTGAACTACAAGTACTCAATAGCCCTCATTGTCATGTTTTTTAAACTATCATAACTACAGTACAAGTCACACGTTATAAAAGTAAAACATGTATTTGAACCCTGCTCTGCTTATGCATAGCATTAATTAGAAATTTTCAGGAAAAAAACTCTGTTAAAAAATTCTAATTGCCTGATCCTGGAAAATTAATATATCTATCACTTTTCTTTTGTTCTATTTTTAATAATATCTAATCACTTTTGGTCACTTGAAAATAGAACTTCAAGGAGCAGAAGAGAATGTAGCCCAGGCAGATCGAATGCTTTACTTGCTGAAGTGCTTTTGAAAGCTGTAGGCCAGAGCATCCATTCCTGTTAGGATTTCAATCTGTCAGTTACCAGCTTTGATGATGACCTCCTTTGGGGATAAAGAACGAGATAACATTTCTGAAATAACTTTTGTCACAGTTTCCAGGGTCTTTAAAATGTTTTTTTTTTTGTTTGTTTTGAGTGACGGTTTTTATACTGTAATTTAAATTCAATGTTCTTGAGATGATAATAAAAAATATTGAAAGTCCATTAAAAAATTTCTTCAGATCAACACTTTCCAGGTTTTCATGATACTATATTTCATAGAACAAAATGACTGATTAGTATTTTATCTATTCATGTTATGTGCATGTTATAAAACAGGTTATTAAAACCAAAATTAATTATGATCTTGAAGTTTCAGTCTGTGCCAGCAGAATAGCCTATGACTGCTGATATACTGATAGGAACACATTTGAGGAAGTGAAATTCAAACTTTTCTGATGGTATAAAAGAATTACTTAGGAGATAACACTTTTTTGGCAAAGAAGACAGTAACTAATAGATATTGAAAAAAAGAAAAGAAAAGTAACTTACTAAGCCTGCAAGAAAACAAGATAATAATGACTAAAAGCCAGACCCTAACATATGTATTCTAGATACTACAAATAATTTACTCTTGATAAACTTTTTTGCTCTGAATTATAGAAAAACAACCTTTTACACTTAAATACTGCACAGGCATAGGTGAAAAGGGAACAAAACAGGCATAAAGCTATTAAATATTTTCATTGTTTACATTGAAAGATTGGCAGAGTTTCTTCATTGTTTTGCTCTATGCTGCAGGTGTATTTTACTGTTAGAGAGAATTAACTTAGTTCAAAGCTGAACTCAGAGCCTTACATTTCTGTTTGGTAACATCTGACATGTGGTCAATGCCATAGAAATACAAAGTGCTGCCTAAGACTTTGCTATGTGCCTGCCATAACTGAATCAGTCTGAATTAGCAAACTAGAGCTGGTCCCAAAATTTCAGAAATAAAAGTGTCTTTTCTTCTATCAGTGTGAAATATTGAAATAAAAAAGATTGAATTATCTTTCAGTATCTTGAAGAATTTGCTCTGTAGTAATCTCACTAGCCTGCTGAAGAATGAAGAGTGGGGCCTATGCCATGCTGGCTTTTCAAGGCTCACCTATGGATTCCTGGAGAACAGATGCACCTACATGAATCCTGTTGGTATTCATGAGTTCTGACTTCTTGAACCTGAGAGTCCAGGGATTGGAGGAAATCCTCCTAGGGAGGATGATTGGTGCCAATGTTGTATAGGATAGGATTTCTTGTGCAAGGATCTTCAGATTCAGTGCATCAGCTCAACTTCTCCTTGCTCTAGAATACATTCAGGGCTTGAATTCCTGTTGCTCAGTAAACATTAAGCACCAAAGTCTTACATTACTATAGGCAATTGTAAAAACGCTTTTATCTAATCAGTTAGTAGATGTTGGTGTTGTCTTGGATTTTTTAGGATGGTTTTCTTGTTGGCTCTTGGTTTTTAGGGTTTTTTCTCCTTCATCCTAAAAATTTTTCATTTCTGTAAGGCTTTGATATGCTATTTTCCATGGTCTTAGTCTAGTCAAGACTTTAAAGTTCTATTACTTGGTAAGTAGAATTTCCACGTCAGGTCAAATATTCAGTATTTTGAAGAGACATTTTTCTTCCTTCTTAATTAACTGTGACAATTCCATGGAATAGAATAATTTAGGTTGAAGGACAATCTCAGGAAGTCATTTAGCACAGCAACCAGGGCAAGGCCAAGATTATAAAGCTGAAGTGCATGACTGAATTTCAGAAAAAAACTTTTGTAACAGGGTAATGAGTAGGAACAGTGGCAAGAAAAGATGCAAGACCACCTTTCAAGTATCTGGGAAGGAGGATCTTGTGAAATAGACAAGCCTAAGTTTAAAATATACATAGAGGTGTCAATCTACTTATTTCAAGGCTAGAATAACAAGATCTCTGTGCCATAAAGCCAATAAGGGTTGCACACTACAAATAAAGACAGTGATACAAAACCAGATTAAGAGCTCAAGATAAGGTAAAAGTAAAGTGATATAGTTGTAAAGTCATGATGCAAAAATCATGTAGAAGATGTATAACGAAAATGATCTGGAATTCTTATGATTTATATATAGTTGGAATAATTTGTTAATAGAAATATTGCTAATGGAAATAATATTGCTAAAAGAAATAAATACATGAATAACAATAGTAAGATAGTGGTGTACTATGATAGCAGATGGTTCCAGCTGTAGTCGCATTGAAGTAAATAAGTTTTTGATGAGAGAAGGGCTATGGTCTGTCTGAAACACCTATGCCCCTTCTTTTTTCCTACCCATCATTTTATATTCTATTTTGTTTTTTTAAAAAACCCAGCAAAATAGAATTTGACAGAAAAAATATACAGAGGATTTACTATTATCCATTTTATAATTTCCAATGAACTCCTAACAGTTATATACGTGAGTAAAAACTTAGAAATATACTTAAAGTCAGCAAATGTAAAGATTTCCTGGTCTAAGATATTTGTGGTGTTAAAGTAAGGCTCTTAACATTTAAGTTATGCATAGTAAGAGATTCTGCAAATAAACAGAGAAAATTAATATACTGGAGAAATTCTAATTTGCATACTAATTCTTGTGGGGTTTAAGTTATTTGTTTTTCTCATTTTTAATTATTTCAGAGAATAAATAAAAAACTTCAGGAAAAATTAAGAAAATTATGTTCAACTGAACAGAAATTCTGAAATATTTGAAAAAAATAAACACATTAGAGATGCTGAATTAACCAAATGAAAGATGCCTAATGCTTTCCTCCTTTGAAAATCTAAGAAAAAGCTTCCTTAGAATATCTTATTTAATACACTGCAATTTATGAGTAAAAGAGTATTTTTAATGAATGTATACTTTCTCTTAAACTGTATTTGAAGATCCCTCTACTTCATTTTCCCCTCAAGAATAAAGAAAATGTTTAAATGCATAATTTTTTGTCATTTGACTGAAATATTTTAAGCCAGCATTTTTTGGATGATAACAATATTTATAAATGTCATGAGAAAGTGTGCTTATTTTAGCTTTAAAATACAAAAGAATAAACTATAAGGCTCTTTATCTTTGGAAGCAATAGCAATAAGGTTAGGATATTACAATAATTTCAAAATAATCTATTTTGTGAAGGAAAGCATCAGTACTTTTAATGTTTGGATAATAAATAATTGTGTTATTGTATGAGCTTGTAATTCTAGCAGAATAAATTCCTCACCAGAAAAATGTCCCTTGGGAAAAATGTCTACATGATTAAGTAGTGTTGTCTCTTGATAAGGAATTAAGGAAGATGTTTCTAGTTCCTGTCATAGCTTTGATAGATCATATATCCTTACTTTGGTGATTTTATTCTTTTTACAGGTTACATATCCAGGTATGCAGTATAATCCACAACATTACATCTGTTGGTTAACAAATGGAAGTTTCTGAAGAAAAACAGCCCGACTTATCCCTCAGAAAAGGAACAAAAATAAAATATGTTACATTCAACATTGTTATCTTCATTCTTATTCTGAAGAAGAGACAGTTTTCTGGGTCATCTAAAAATACTTGACAAGCTGCTCTGTTATGAGTGCTGCAAGCTATGTTAATTAAAACTGTCTCATTTTTTTGTGTCTTTTGTGGGTAACAGTGGTCTCTTCCTATATTCCTGGAATTTGGGACAACCAGAGTTCTGTTGTTTATGAAAGACAGGTGCACTGAACCACCCAACACGAACTCTTCACAGATACTTGAAGTCTTTTATACTCCAGAATGTGGCTTCTTGACACACTGTAAACTATGTAAACTGCTCAAAATGTTTTCTTTTACTAATTAGGTTTAAAAAGGTTCAGTTTAATTGTTTTCTTGTCTGTTAGCAGTATCAAAGAATAGCAATAATGTATGACAGTGACTGCTCACCTACTTATTTTCAATCAAAAAACCCCTGTGATTTGGAATATTTTGAAACACTATGGAAATAAAAAAATTCCAATTTAAATATTTTACATGTATTCATACAATGGACATTTTCATTTTGAATAAATGACAAGTGTTGAGGTAATCTTCATATTGCTTAGTAAACTGCTTTAAATTTATGGTACATTTCTCAGATAAGAATATAAGATGATTAAAATTACCTCATTTTGTTTACATGTCATATAAAATATCAAGGTGTTCATCCTTTGTTGAAAATATCATGTTCTATGGCACTGATATTGAACAACTGAACCTCCTCAAATGTGATCTGTGCCCTTAATGTTATGAAGTTTTACCTTTTTACCTCATATCAATTTCCTCCTGAGAACTGTGTGGAATAGCATAAACTGCTAGATAAAACCATAACACTTGACATTATAGTTATAAAAACAAAACATTAATTCATGCTGGCATGCAAAACAGCTTTTAAAAGACAAAAAGAATAAAACACCTCAGTTTTTACCCTTTCTTAATCAAAAACAATGTGTTTCCTGAAAACTATTTTTCTACTGGCAAGTCAATTTGGCTTGGTGAAAAAAATATAAAATAAAAATTCTAGTACCATTTAAAAGTATAGATGGAAAATTATTTCTGGTCCTCCAGTTTCATTAAAAGAGTTAAGCAATGACTTGCCCTTAAGTGAAATCCAAAAGAACTGTGCCTGTTTTAAGCCAGCCACAGATTTTAAAGTCATGTCTATCTATATATAAATGAAGTGAAATACTAAATAATATACTTCTGTAGAGACAAGGTAAATTCAAGCATTAAAATCCAAAATGCAGTGAGTATTTTTGTCCAATTTTATATTTCTTTGTCCAAGTAAAAATATGGAAATATTCTCTGGCTTAGGAAGGAAAAAGTGCTTTGAAAATGAAATAAGAACAGTGAAATGGAGATGCTGAGTTTAGGAAGAAAAACCTGAATAAGTAGGAATAACATATTATCTAAATTATGTGATATTTCATTATACAGCTTTAAAAACATTGAAGATAAATATTATGTCCCATTTTGCAAGACAGCTCCCAATTATCACCTCAGAGTAATTGAAGAAAATTTTTGAAGAAAAAAAGAAAACAATATGAGTCTTCTATCGTTTATATTTACTTAATTATATTTTCTCCTATATTCACTGCCTATGACTGTGGGTTTTCAGTCCATAGACAAAACAACTAATTTTACAAATAGTACACTATAATGAGACCTTTCTTATAAATTTCCTAGAACTAACTAGTGGCAGGGGTTTTCAGCTAATTAGGCTGTGCTAATAGAATGCATATGCACATTTGCAGTAGCTCAGCTGGTGGGCAATAGCTTGTTAAACCACCAGTACACAGTTACTTTTCTCCATGTCAAAGCCTTAGGTATAAAAGAATTCATTTCCAAATTTGACATACAGGATTCTAACATCTGACTCTCATAGAATCATAGTGGTTAGGGTTGGAAGGGATCTTGAAGACAATCTGGTTCCCACTCCCCTGCCATGGGCATGGAAACCTTCCATTACACCAGGTTGCTCAAGGATGCATCCAACATTTCCTAGAAAACTTCCAGAGGTGAGGCACCCAGCACTTTTCTAGGCAAATTGTTCCAGTGCGTCAGCATACTCATAATGAACAATTTCTTCCTTATACTAATTGTAAATCTACATTCTTACAGTCTGAAGCCACTACCCCTTGTCCTATTACTACAGGACCTTGTAAAATGTCCCCCTCAAGCTTTCTTTTAGGGTCTCCTTAGGCACTGGAAGGCTGCTATAAGATTTTGCTGGAGCCCCCTCTTCTCAGGCTGAAGAGCCCCAACTCTCAATCTGCATGGGAAATGTGCTCTAGTACATTTTTGCTCTAACCATCATTTTGGCTCTCATCTGGACTTTCTCCATATCCTTTTATATTTGGAACTCCAGAGCTGAACTCAGTAGTCCAGGTGGGGTCTCAGGAGAGTGGAGTAGAGGAGGAGATTTCTCCCACTTTAATCCACTGGCCACACTTTTTATTGCAGCCCAGAATAGGATTTGCTTTCTGGACTACAAGTACTCATTGTACTCATTACTGAGTCCTGTTTATCTTATCCTTCAAGACCTCCAAATCTTCTCTCAGTCCATTTTCTGACCAGCTTGTACTTGTTCTTGAGATTAAATTGACCCATGTGCAAAACCTTACACTTGATCTTGTTGACCTTCATGTGGTTCACATAGGTCCAGATCCCTTCCCTCCACCATGCTGATTACACTAGAGAGCTTTGTGTTGTCTGCAAACTTGCTGATGGTGCGCTTGATCCCACAGATGATGCTAAGGTAGAACTTTGCCATTAAATGCGCCCAAGCTATTGAACAGTGTTTGATAATTTTTTTCATATTTAAGCAGGAATCCAGATTAATTATTTACTGTACTTCAGCAATAAATCAAGGCACGTAGATTTTTGAGGAACACAGAGATAGGGAAAGACAAAGAGAATGGTCACAAATTTCGGTATTGGGGACAGAACAAAATAAACTTAAACTGGATGTTGAAGTCTACATATTGCAACATGATTAATACAGTGAATAATTTTTAAGGTAATTAATCTTTGATATGATGGGGTTACTTCTTTATTAGTGATTTATCAAGGGGTTGCTTAACAAAATTATGAAATCCAGTGTGCTGGGTTTACGCTGGGTGCTATATCAGTCTTTCTCCTCAGGTGCACAGGGGAAAGAATATAACAAAAGGCTCTTGAGTCAAAGTAAGGACAGGTAGACATCACCCATTACTGCCACAGGCAAACTAGATCAAACATGGGGGGAAATTAATTGAATTTATTACCAATGAAATCAAAGTATGATAATGAGAAACAAAAAACTAAATCTGTTAAAACACTCATCAGTCCTTTTGTCCTGGGCTTAACATCATCCCTGAATTCTCTACCTCCTCCCCATAAGCAACATAGGGGAACAGGAAATAGTAAATTGATGTCAGTTCACTGAAAATTATTTCTGCCTCACCTTTCTCCTTAGGGAAAGGACTCCTCACACTCTTCCTCTGCTCTAGAAGATACAGCTGCAGGCCCCCCATTGCTAAAACCTGTCCATGCAAACCCAATACACCCAATCAAGACAAAAACTAAATACTCCAAGTTTTGGGACATTAAAATGTAATTAATTAACAATCCAACTGAAAAAAACAAGTGTTTGTCAGTTGTGGTTTTGGTTTGTTTGTTTACACATCATTCTTTGCAGGCACCTAAGATGGACATCTATATCAGGAATGTCCATGGAATACGCTCACACCCTACTGTGTGCTTATGATGTTGCAGTGTGTCTCTCTGCTCATCAGTTCCTCTCAGTGCTCTTGGTATTTCAGGGAGACCTCTAAAAGCAGAAAGGAGGCAGAAAGAGATCGTGCATTGTAAAAACACATCTCGAAATTCTTCAGTTTTGTAGGAAGTAGTTGCATTATTAATCAAAAGTTTGTAAACATTTACTTGTACTTAATGGCTAACATCACGTACAGCATAGACAGGTTAACCAGTGATTTTAAAGTTCAAAGAAAGAAAAATCTCTAAACAATAAAATATAATTTCTTAGAAGTCTGAACCCTGGATGTCTGAACTTGCATCTTCCCTAGCAAAGCAGAACACATAGCCAGAATATTCTCTTACAATACTTGTGGATCTCTGGAAACCAGAAGGGCTCTAAAATTAATATTACATTTCATTTCACTAAAATGAAAATTAAATTCTCATCATAAAATCAAGAAAGTAATTTGAAGCTGAAGTCTATGTTAGAGAACAAATAATGTTGTAGATTTTCTAGAAATACAGAAAAGTACAATCTCAGCTATTCCAGGAGGACAAACTTCTCAGGATTCACAGAAACAGGTGGTAGTTCTTTGCTTAGCTTTTTTGTTTGTCTTTTTTTTTTTTTTTTCCTGTAAATGTCTGGCTTTAAAAGAATGTTGACAGCCCCAGATTTGAAATAAATTCTCTGTTGCTGAAGAACTAAACGGTAGGTACCATCATCACTGACTTAGTGAGGCTTAGTGCTCAATGAGGATTCCAGTCAGCCATTGCAGTGAGGATATCAGCAATAGTGGTGCCAGTTTTTCCTTTAAGTATGACTGGTCCACAGGCATTTTTTCAAAACCAGATGCCAGGCTCCTTACACAGAAATGCCTTCACTCTCCCTGGGATTTGGAAAGTGGCTTTCTGCATATCATTTCAAGATAATGAAAATGGTAAGGCCCTTATGATGGAGATAAGAAGAAGCCAGGCTCGTTACAAAGATCCTCTGGCACAATTAAGCCAATGTAAATTGGATGTCTCTTAAAATAGGTCTTCTCTTCCCTGTTTCAGACATAGAAAAGAAATGAAAACATTATTCATGGAAGAGTGAAGCTATATTTAGAGAAAGGCACTGCCATAGGAAAAAAAAGTTTAAAATAAAAAGTTATTAAGAGATCACATAATCAGAATTGATCTGACCTTTCCCTTCCTGTTTCTTAAAAAGTGAATGAAATGGATACTATCCAAAATAAATATAAAATAAAGCAAGTCTCGTGCACCAGTAATCTGAAGATAAACATGACAGGGAAAATGTGAGCACATTTTGAAGAGTTGTGAGGCATACACCTAGAAGGCAAACACATAGATTTGAAAGAAAAGAGACATTTCCTAAAGGGAAGGTCCCTAAAGCTGTATGTGTCGTAATAGCTTTATGCATGTAAACAGCTTTTCAAATACTTTATTTATAGATTCAAAGTGTGGGGCATTCAGTCTGTACATTTGCTCTACAGGCTGTCTCCTTATACAATCCAGCAATCCATCATTCAACAGTCTGGCCAAAACACATCATCTCAGCAGGAATTGGTAGAACAGGCTGTGATAAAGAAGTAATTATCAGAAATTAGTGTTAAAAGTTAGCCACTTCTGCTCTAGAAGTCACGTTTCATTGCCTTGGAAATGCCAAAGATAACTTGAAAAAAAGATTTACCATAATGTAAAAAACACAGGAAATAAATGTAATTCTACTTTTTTTCCTTCATATAGTACAAAATCCCCTTGAAAATTAATATTCAGAAATATGCTACTGCTGGTTTTTAAAGAGCTATATTAAATTAATCTGCTTTTATTTCACCCTTCCCTAACATGGTAGATACATTTCCTTTGCTACTACACATGTTAATCTGGTCTAACAAAATTTTCACACATAATCAGCATTATCTCTTTTTCTAAAATAAAAGCAAAGTTCTTATACTTCTAGTAAATCTTGATAAATTTAGATTTTATTTATGACCAATCTAAACAAAAGGTGCACTGGAAACTGGTGAATGCATTTTCAGTGCTTCATAGCAAATAACCGTTCTTTCCTTTAGTCATGAAGTCTAAGAATTTTAATCTTCATCTATATGAAAGTTATTTTTCATTACTAAAAGTTAAAAAGCATATAATTGTATATACAGAGATTATGAAAAAAAATAATTAAACATTTGTATAATAAAGGTTTAATGTTAAAAAATCCTTCGACAGCAAATAACTTAGTTAGCAACAATAAGACAAACTTGATATATGGTTAAAAAAATATTATTTGACTGTCTTTTTAAAATATAACCAGTTATTTATTAATCACTGTAAGAACATAAAACTATTGAATCATTTCCAGCAGTGGGCAGATAAACTACAAAAGATCATTAAAACAGAAATCATCACAATAATACTCCAATCCTATTTTGCGGTCATGAACTTGCTGAAACAGAAATCATAGCATAGCTGTTATGAACAGCCACTTCTTAAAGTTTAAGTAGGTGCCAGTCAGAAATTTCCCTGAAACTTCTGAGCTCTACTCTGGTTTGGGGTGGGGCGAAACCTGTGCTGAGCAAATTTTCTTAAACTCAATTCTTTTATCTACTAGCTCTTATAATTTAGTCTTTGAGTTTTACTCCTGTAGATATAACCTTCTGTTAAAACTGAATCTGTTAAAAGAATAGGTATTTCTAATCTGTTTCAGGTGTTAAAGGTCGTGAACACTAACCTAATGCTTTGGGAGTTAATTGAAGATGGAATTTATCTGAAAGTCCAATTAAATAACAGAGAAAGAAAATGAAGAAAATCATCTATTCTCCTGAGCTTGCTCACACGTAAAAATAGAACATGTGCACGTGCCAGTACAAAAGTTAATCCACTATATCATTCATTAATTAAAATTTACATGTGTATATATATATATATATATATATGCAGCTAAAAGTCCATTTCACATTTTGTATCAGTGTACGTTATGTAATCCCTGGATATTTAGTGGCCACTGTAGGAACAATTTCTGAAAGACTACCAACAAATTAAATCTTCACTGCTACTGTAGGAAAACCTGCAGTTACAAGTTTCAGAAACCAAGGGTTTCTAATTGTGGGTGTTAAAAGACTTTCATGACAGAATATTTGAAAATAATCCCTTTGGGCTTTTTTTTTTTTTTTTTT
>VXBS01009283.1:544211-582767 GCA_013400255.1 Sitta europaea | reverse complement strand
TACACAAAATCAGTAGCAGTTAGGGGTTTGAACAAGACCCAAATACTGAATTTTTGATTAAATATTTAATCTTTTCAATTAAAAAAAGTTAACAATTTTTTTTTTGTTTTTTAAAGACTAAAAGAAACAAAATACAATTACATTTAGAAAGAAAGAGCTTAAATTCAATAGCATGTTTTGTAAATAAATTATACAACTTTTCTTGTGGTAGCACAGCTAAGCAAGCCATAAAATAAAACAAGTGTCCAGCAGGTGCAAGTTACAAAAATCCAAGATGCAGCCTGTAGGTTTGAGGTTGGTTGGTTTCCATGACATGAAAAATACAGGCAGAGTCTTTCTCATTAAAAGGTGTGATGCTGTAAATGGGATTCTCATGTTTGTATCTTCCAATTTTGTAAGAACTGAAGGTCTGGATCTTTCCCTTCCTTTACTAATATTCCATGCGAGTAATCAGCTAAAGGTTGAGTCCAGTTTACAATGGAGAGAAAATCCCTTTGTTTCAGGACTAAAAATAATGATGTAACTGCGAAGCCAGGGATCTCATGAGATCAATGCTCCAAGTCCATCCCAAATCCTCTCATAATGCTCCTCTAATATACTTGGCAGGACTGTTTGGGTTTGATATCCTTCAGATAAACCCACTGTTGGCCCAAGGTCTTCTCCCCTCCCCAGAAATGTGATAATGAAACATTAAATGTGCACCACCTCGTTAATATCTTCAGTCCTCACAGGACAACACTGCTTGTGTCTTTAAGATTCAAATAAACTTGCAAATTAAACAACTGGGATCATTCGTTATTTTGGAATTTGTACTGTTCAGCTCACCAAGTCTGCAGAGTCTAACCTTGAAGAATCTGTGGCATTCACACCTCTCAAGATGACCCAATAATCCACACCCAGTTCAAGAAAGCACTGGTGAAGTACAGTTTGTATGGCTGTATCCTTCAAAAGAAAACACAGCTCAGTTTCTATCTTTATCAAACATATAATGGAATATTGACAATTTTAGAAAGGGGAACCCAGAAACAACTTCATTATGCAATTTGTTCTTCAAAAGAGCTTTCTTAGAACTCTTATTTTTTGAATTACTTTAATGTCAATTTTGAATTCAACAAACTCACCAATGCTGGGAATCATCACAACTGCTCTGACTAGAGGGGAGCAGATGACCTGGGTGCCTTTAGATGCACTCACACCTCCTCAGCTTGTCAGCAATTAAAACATACACAATTAATTTTGACCAAAATTGAGTGCACTGAAGCTGTACTTATATTATATCAACTAAATTATGTCAGCAGTGGAGCTCAGCAACACAACACCCAGCACAGCTACCAAGTATTCAGAATGTATCTCAGCTGATGAATATCCTTACCTTTCTGTGAATCTGTATTTCACATGCCTTTCTGGCACACTGGCTGGTCCCCATTCCAGAAGCCAAACCTTACCACTTTCTTCTATGCTTCATGACCCAACTTTATGATGCTCATTTCCTGACAGATTTACTTTTCTCTGACAATATGTTAAAGCCCCTAAATAAATAGTCTAAACTGCCTTGAAACTGTTTTCGGGATACATGCTAAATTGTGAGAGTTACAGCTTAAAGCAAGGAAGGAGTCACACCATTCAACTTTGCCGGAGTCGTTTTCCTCCCAATGGACAAGTAAGGGGAAAATGCAGAACAGACAGAAGAAACACAGCATTTAAGAAGGGATACAGAAGACCCACAGGGGGATAACCTGGCCAGCTGACCTTCACTTTGAAATTTTGCCAGTGCAAATTAAGTAGCTAGTCTGCAGCACGTCTGGACAGCAGCATGAGAAAGAAGTTCAGCAGTGATTTTGGATAAAACACTTCCTCAATTCAAAACAACAGAGCATTAAATATCTAAAAAAGTTAATAAGGAGGTACTGGAAAACATGTTGTGAAAAGCATGCCAAGAAAACAAAGCAGGGACGGGATAAGAACAAATGAAACATCATAAAGTTGACAAAATTGTACCAAGAAGTTTAGAAAGCCAAGGTAGAAAGAAAGAATTAATTATTTTGAAACTGTCTGCTACTCCATAGTGTAAAAACTACCATACAGCAGAAACAACTGAAAACAAATTAGAGGTTGTGCTTTAATAAAGGGACCTCTTCCTTTGGTAAAAAGCAACAGCCAAGTTTGTTACATCTTAAAGCTGGACTAGAAAACAATAGTTTAACTACAGATTTAGTTTTTACCAAGATACCACCATCAGTTTGACAATAAATGAATTACATTAACTGCTTTGACATGCTTTTTTCTGCTCTGTAGACCAAGATAAGAAATCCTAGAAAACTACTGACATATAACATCATTTGTTTCAATATGAATGCATTTTCATGTACATCCACACACATTCACAATTAATTTCTAGTAATTTGCACTCATTTGACCTGACCTTTTTACCTTCCCTCTCTGCTTTAAATTGTAAAACTTCTCTGAGAGTAACATGGCATCTTCCTCTTCCCAGTGCTTCAAACCTGGTGTTCAGACTCCTTTGACACTTAAGCTGGTAACTGAAATTCAAAGCATCAGCCATACTCAAAGGCTGCCAACAGTAAAGTGCTGTAGGTATATAACCTACAGCAAGTTGGAGAAGCCCACAACCACATGCAGAAATACCTGAAATCTAATTCTGTCCTTGGTTTGATTTACTCTGTAGTTTTACTCAAGTTACTTTGTATTAGTCTGAAGGAAAAGTTAAAACCCCATCTATTTTCTACATGAAATTTTATTGCAAGGAGGAGGAAGTTGTGAAGTCTCAAACATGCACAGTCACTATACTATCTAGGGAATCATTTTTCTGCCCTAATCTCCCCGTGTCTCAGTGCCTTGCCCGTGAGCTGAGAACTGCTACCTGCCAGCAGAGTTCAGACTGTGCCAGGGGCAGACAGCAGGGTGGTAATGTCTTGACAGTGCCCACATGAAGACAGACTCAGGGAAGCATCTGGACAAGGTGCTATAAATAAAACATCGGGCAGCCACACACTGCTGAGAATAAAAAGAACTGAAAAAATGCCTCGTTTCTGGATCACTCCTACAAACTGAAGAGTACGTTCTGTGTGGGAAAGGTACGTTTTGTGCTACATGGTCTAAAATGACAACAACCCATATGCACGAGGGTGGGAGGCAAAAGTATCAATGCTTACAAAAATAAATAACATTTGAGTGCGACTACATACAGCTGAGCATTATTCCACATTAAAAGAGATTTATAAAATTAAGTAAACTGTATACGCAACAGAATTTTTAGCTAGAGAAAAAAAAAGACAACAAAATTCCAACATCAGAAAATAAGCCTTCACTGGAAAAGCAAGAGCTGTACCCTTCCCCTCCAACTGAATTTGCAATCAACACACCCTGGACTGCAATGGGATTAACCTCAATAACAATGCTGAGCACTTTAATGAGCTCTGAGATAGTCCGCACTAAACTCTTCATTACACCATTTAAACACTGAAAAACCTGTCTGTATATAGATTAGGTTTTCAAAACAACTGTCATCCAATTTATTTCCAGAAACCATAGTAACAGAAAAATAGTAAATATAGGGTGATGAAAGGGCACAAAGGAAATACAATCTCATTCAAAACAATGACGCTATCCCAAATTCGAAGTACATGAGCAGAGGAGGCAGCACCTGGCAGGCATCTGGGCAGGGGGGTGCCCTATTTGGATGCAACTGTGAATTAAATCCAAATTATAAAGACCAATTAGAAAAATCAAGTATTTTACTGCTGTTTAAGTTTCATTCAGCAAAATCTTAAAAGCCAGAATGACTGCCCATATTATATTTTAAAGTTACTAACAGTCTAAATAGACTAACCTTCACTTGTTCAGCTGCTGTCATTTCAAATGGGAAACTAATCAACAGTCACATTAGCTATTTAATTACAACACCAATGCAGCATTTTGACACTGTATAATTACACAAGCAAAAGTCAAAGTAGGTGAAAGTTTTTCTCTTCTCAGAGTTTTCAGTCAGATATTTTAAACTTTTTTAAAATCACACCACATGAAATTCTTTCCATATAATGAGATTTGTTCACAAGAGTATCAGTAAGAATCTCACTAGATGATAGACACTGTATTATTGTCATACATAAATCTTCCATGACTTGTCAAATCCAGCATTAGGGATAACCCTTTAGAAGCTGTTAGAATTAAGTCAATTGAAAATTAAAAGCATATCGCAGCACAGATTAAAGGCTTAGCATACATGCTAAAGGATCTGTAGACAATATCATATATTATTAAGATATCTTGGTTAATCAGTGACTGAAAACATCCTCTAGACATTAACCTTGACAAAATATATTAAAATCCAGCCTGCACTTTATAATCTCATAAAACGGAAAGGTGTCTGTTCTCATAACCTAACACACAAACTTGTACCACTGGCTGCCCAGTCCTCTTAACCATGAGAAGAACCTGAACCTCATTTGGCCTGCTGATAGTGATCTCAGTGATTACAAAAGCACTTGATGATACATTTGAAACTCTCTTCAAAATGAAGAGGAGAGCAGGGTGGTCAGCACCGATGCTCAACCCCTGCACCCATCCCCTCATCAGCCCAGCACTGCTGGTCAGATACTCGAGAGAAGCTGCAGAGGCGAAAGGGCCAGTTAATAGACGAGAAAAATCTATAGGAAACACAGCTTCATTAGTTCCACTGCTCACAGATCAGCTGTTTGTATAAGCAGTTTTGCTTGGAGCAGTGTTTTGTCAGTATTATTACTGTTATGTTATGCAAAGAATGTATTAAATTCTTAAATATTACATGAGACTTAATGGATTGTGTATTGCATGTGGGAGGTCAAACAAGGAGGGTAATGTTCCATTCAGCCTTATAGATTAGCTTAAAAAACAGGAGCTTGCATTATACTTCAAGGAGAAAGTGCAGATCAAATATATGCCTGAGATGGAAGAAGGCAGCCTGAAATGTAGAGGGAAATTATAAAATAAAATTTTAAATATAATTTAAAAAATAATCGGTGGTTGTGACAAGCAGCAGCGCAGTTTTCAAGAAATTTTACAGCTCAGTCCCTTTTAAAACAATTTCTGCTTTCAGAAGCTACCTCTAAATTCTTTCTGGGCTCCCTCCTTATCCAACAGAATATTGCATTGGTTTTTAAAGTTTTGTATACATTTAGAAACTCCCTGTACCTCCAGTGGTATGGACTCTGAATAGCCAAGCTAGAGTAAAGAGGACCATATGAAGAATGGCAGATTATCCCAATTTCTACTTTCCATCTGTATCTTCATGCCAGAGCCAAAAATAGTCTAATTTAGGTCCCAATCTCTTAAATGAATGTTTTAATTAAGATAAAACTAGTATTTTTGTTATAAAACTTCAATTTTCATTGTCTTTTGGGGTAAAAAAAGTACACAGCACAGCAACTAAAGAGAAGTCAATGTTATTTTGTACATCTGTTTTTTCCAGCAACAGCAGGGTTTTCATATTATTAGAGCTTTTCTGAAGATATGTTTCATCATTTTAGACCACTTAAGGAACAAAAGAAAACTCTGTAAAAATGTTATCATATGAAAATATATATTTTGCAGTTTAGAATTCTATCAGAAGGTATACTGCCTATCATATTGTTCTGAAACATGCATTTTCTACTTATCACATATACAAAAGTTAAGAGTATAACACCACTGCCTGTAAGTGTGGTATACACAAAAAGGAGCTAAAATAGGCTATAGTAGCCTATAGTTCAATGGCATTACTAGACAGAAAAGCTCTCCAAAACCAGGACCGTTCCCTGCCTCAAAAACAAGCATCCTCCCAAACCTCCATACTGTCGGACAAAATTTATGATTCCCAGTTCAAATTCTGAGGACTGTTAGAAATAAGAACTATCACAGAAGGAGAAGGGAAAAACTAACTACAGTTATTTTCCACAGATAAATACATCCTATATTGGTAATGGCTGTTATTCGATTATGTGTTCTCCAGTCTCAATAATTAAATATTCATCTCTCTCTAGAAACCACCTATGCATAAGGTTTAATGCAATGTTTAATTTGAATTAAGAATCATAAATGCTAGAAGTCAGGAGTTTCTGGAGCATCTGTAGGCATTTTGTTCTACAGAGACAATATGATGAAATACAAACACAGGAACCTTTTCTTTCAGTCAAAGTCCTGGTATTTCAGCAAGAAAAAACTGCCTTTCAAACTTTCATTTTTGTTTGTGGTTCTCTCCCAGCTTACAGTCCTGGTCACTAAGAGAAAAACACCATCAGGGTCCTGTGGAAGCTCACACAATTCGAGACACAGCTTTTCCAAATAATACCTGAAGGTGTAGCAAGTTCTACCGTAAAGGCTACTTGGCATTTCTCAGTTACTCAGAGTGTTTACATAACAAAGTGTGGCTTTCAGGCAAATGCACCCCTGAAATCCAGCCATTACTTCCTTCCAAACTTCAAGGTCATTTCAAAAGCTGCAAAACATCAACACTGCCTGAAGCAGTGGTTGGAAGGGATGAAAAACGAATGGTGTTCTCATCTCACTGAAGACGGTTAAATTCTTTCAGCTAAAGTTTTCCAGTGAATTTCAACTGGAGAGAGACTAGTAACAAGCATGGGAAATTTCACCTTAAGCACTGGAAGTTGTCAAAAATAGGAGCATATTAGATGTTCTGCTATTCTACCATGCAAAATATAGAGACATTCATATGACATTTTATGTAAAAAATCTTCTTGTAATATACATTTTCAAAAGAATAAGCAACTTAGCTAAAATACCCTGAATTTCCTTATAGGGCAAATGAAACAATTATTTTAATGCTAGCTCATCTTAGACCATCAGATTTTTGCATAATTGTAAACAGAGATTTTTAATAAAAAGGGCCACAAACTTCCCATCTTTTTCTACTTTTTATTTGTAAGGTTTCTTCCACACAGGCTTAGGAATGTATCTACACATGCTTCTGTACTCTCATTTTCTCTTCTGTGCTCAGATGATTCCTTTACTGTTGCTTGAAGTGTACTGTCAGCTTAGACATTTGAGAGGAGAAAATAACCAAATTTTTCTGCATTGTTCTTTCAGTCAGAGCAATCTCATATCAAAAAACAGAAATAATACATTCAGATGTGTAATATTGCAAAGCTGTGGATTTTTATTGGTGAAATGGCCACTACAGTTACACGATGTATTTAAGATTCAGAAAATAATAACCAAATTCATTCAACAAAGCCATGCTTCATTGAAAATTAATGGAACTGTAAGAAAGGAAAACAGGGGTTTGGAAATATCCCACAGCTGCAATTTAGATGTAGTGATTAAACTAGGAAAGTACACAGATGTCTACTGACATTTTGCTTTAAAACACTTAAAGAAGAAGACTTTCTCTTCTGCTTAAGGGTTTACAAATCAGATTCAATTACAGGAAAACAATGCTGTAATTTCATTTACAACAAATCCTAAATTTAGTAAGCAGAAGCCATTAGTAGTAGCAAACAGGTTTGAGCATAAAGAGAGGCAGTATTTGAGCTATGGGAAAGGCAGTGCAGAAAGCAGAGGCTTTCCACTCCCACCCTCGGAGAGCAGCTGTTTCTTTGGACTTCCAGAACAGTCTCAGTACAAGCATTTCTATAAGCCACTATTGCTTTTCTTTCTTTTATTGAAGAAACCAATATGCAACTATAAACTATGTTTATAAAATTATAATCTATATTCTGTAATATGTAAACAAGTGCCCATTACTTAGAAGCCACAGATGAGCATAGTATTAGATTGTAATAGAAAACAGATGCATTTTCCTTTTCCAATTGTTTACACTGCCAAAGTATCCAGTCTTTTAAGATATTCTCCACACAAATCAAACATGTTGTGCCTTAATGAAGGACAAAACAGCAGTTGCTTTAAAACACTGCATTGCCTGTAATATTTTGCAAGCTCAACTACAGCCCAAGTAGACAGCATACTCCACAGGGTGCAGCAACTACAGAGCTTTTGCTGTCAGGTGGCAGGGACAAAAAAGGGACATTTTACTTTACTGCAGATCACCCCTTCCACCAGCCTTGATATTGCCATCATTTAGATGTGTGTTTTTATGTGACCTATCCCACCTTTTCCCTCCATTTGCCACAAAATGGTTTTCTCTCCCCCTCCCTCTACACACACAGGTACCCACAGACAGACACACATAAGTATATACATATATGCACACAATACATTCAAGCACTCTTCATTTGTTGATATAGGCAAGCATAAAGCAAAATTTATTTCAGCATTTCCTTCAAATGTCTACAGTATGTGCTATGGTCCAGCTGCAGGTAAAAATTATGTGCAGATTTATCAATTGTTAGAAAGCTATGAGGTTAAAACATGACCCAGAAGCTCACAAAGGTCACATCACTCTTTGTCCTGAAGCTGCCTTCAGGTTCAGCTTTTGAAAGGTACAGGAACATTGGAGTCACTTACAGGACAGCCTTTGGGTGAGCAACAGTGTTTCAGTACTTTGAGCTGGACGTATTTTAAAGTGCTACTACCTTTTGCCTTCACGCCCAACAAAGCAGTTAAAGCACCATTTTAACCAGCATTACACCTGGTAACCACAGATATGCACACATTTGCATGAAGTGCAATAAGAGCTCTGACTTCCACTAAGAAGAAAAAATGTTCACATCACTATGAAACAAAGCATCACATAAGATCCACGCCAGGTAAGTTCCTGATGCCCAAGTATCTTAACTCTCCTTTAGGAGCCCTTCTTCCCAGCATCCTTCTGCATCCATTAACTCTTCCATGATATACCTGTATGTGCCAAAATCCTTGCATAAGTGTGCTTATAACCTGAATGCAACACTTCAGAGACAGATATAATTACTTCAGATTTCAAAGCATATCTAACAGCCTGCTGGGTCTTCTGCATGCTCCTGCACATCAGTTGGGAACCATCATTCTAGATGGATTTATTTTTCTAAGTCTAGAATGACTACAACTAAACTTGAGAGAACACAATTGAACTGCAAATTAATAAAAACCAATTTTTTTTGTGGGGGGGGAAAAAAGACAGAAACTTCGGACTTGCATTATATTTTGATTCCACACCATTCACCGAATGTTTTGAAGGAATTCAACTTCACTTTTCATTCTTTATCACCCAAGGATTCTAGCAAGGCACTGAGAACAACTATCAGTATAAAACATCACAGCCATACAGATATATTTTCATTTTATTCAAAAAGTTCAAGGCAAGCATCTATATCATTACACTGCTTTCTTCTATAATGAGAAGGTACAATATACCAGGGAATAGATGACACCAAGGCAGGCTGCGGCCACAGCACAGGGATGGGTGTGCTCTTCAGCACAGCTGTGTGGGTCCCTCCCAGCAGAGCTGCCAGGAGAGCCACCACCTCCAGGTTTCACTGCCACCTGGCTGTGTGAAACTAAAGTTAGAGCTAAGCTGAGCACCATCGGGGGTGGGCTGGGGTGTCAAGACAAGTGTGTGGCCAAGTGAGAAGATGCAGAGGGAGCTTCATACCATTCTCACAGAAGTAAGGAAATAAAGGAAGTAAATTGATGAGTTATGCCAACAAATCTTACTCTGCAAAGCAGATTCTGAGATGACAAAAAGACAGACACATGTTTTTAAGTAACATGAAATGCAGGCACGTTTCCTGAGCAGTCAGCTACCCTTCTATAAGCAGCCTCAAAGCCAATTATAGAAGACAATTTGAGCTAAATATAAAAACCCACAAATCTCACAGTTTGAGATAACATCCAAGAAGGTGTTAAAGTTAACTTTGAAACTATGCAACAAGACTCCAGCCTTCTCATAATGAACATGGCAACCACATCCATCAAAGCATCCTGTGATTTCTGGGAACAGAGAGGCTGAAGAGATTATGTGGATACTTCACATATTTCTCCAAGAGTAACAGATGGAATTTTTCTGCTCACAGAACTTCAGAGATGAGAACTTGACTGTGCAAAATATCAATGGCCCGACTTTAGTTTGTAACTTCAGTAATCTCCACATGAGATCAGGCTACAGCCACTCCTAACTGCAGCAGCTGGATTAGTGAGGTTGTCATGGGAATACCATGATATCTGACATTCTGAAACAGGGAGAAAACAGCGACCCAGCCTGCACACAAATATGTAGCCTTCAGAACTTTGTCTTTATTGAAATAATTCCTCCATTCTCATCTCAAATGCACAGGTAGGCTGCCAACCCTGCACTAGTCAGGACTTAGGACCTGGCTTATTCGACAGCTTATCCTATGTCTTCCTTCTTAGGGAGGCTGCTCCTCCATTTGATACAACCAAACTGTATCTTTTCTGTTCATAGTAACCTAGTGCAGCTGTCCCCTCTTTCCAGCTGATTTGGACCTGAATGTTTTCCACTGCCTCTCCTCCATCTCTAGCTGCCCCAGAAGCTTTCTCCATGTGCTGTGATATGGTCAGTTACCTCATCATCAGAGAAGAGTACTTCAGACAGCCTTTGTCAACCTCTTAAAGCTAAATAGTAAAGAAACCTTCAAATACAGCTGCCAATAGAAATACAGATATATTAGGAAGTTGGATTTCAGTTTCTGCTCTACAAGTATAGTTGTGGAAAAAACCAACTTCCACAGAAACAGCAAAACTGAACAAAGTTATGACAGTTTTCTAGGCTGTGCTGCAGCTCTCTTCCTTCAGCAGCCATCAGGCATCCCTGCTCATCCATCTGTAGAACAGCACTATGTATATTTTAAAGAGCAAGGCCACTTGAATGGACATTGAGAGCACCAAATTTGCCACTGCTGGTCCGCAGCTCACAGCTTTACTCAGCCACAGAGGGAACCCTGTGCAGCTCCTCCTCCACTGCATTTGTTAACTGCTCTCTCAGCAGACTCAGACACTTATCAAGAAAGATGCTGATGTTCATCCCTGAGTACTTGTACACAAAACAGTGCATCAGGTGGCCCCTGCACAATTTCCTGTGCTAGATATGGCTCTGTGTGCCACTCAGAGTTTGTCTGGCCAGACACTAGTACCCCATTCTTGCACAGACCAAGTTGCAGCAATTTAGTATTTCAAGGAGTGGAGGACTACCAACGGATCACCAAAGCAATCTAAGGAGCTTTACACTGTGGCTCTGAAAACAACCAAACAGGTTTGAGGCACATTTTATTATCTACCACTTCCTTCACTCTTTACAGCTGACGACTTGGATGAAGCAAAAAGAAGTCACCATGCTCCTGCTCCTCCTCCCCCACCATTAGAGCACTAAGATGGTTAGAAGGTGGGAAGATCAATTTCTACAGTGTTCTAGACTTTATGATGCTTGCTTGTATCCCCAATCGTCTGTTTTGTTTATGCTGGATATTAAGTTCTGCACCTTTAATGCGATTCCGAGAAGAAGCTCGCAGTTGGTCTGCAGGAACTGCACTCGCTCCCCCGCCTCTTCTCACGGACTGTGCTGTCTGCTGCAGCACCGGAGAGAGCTCTCCTTCGCTTTTAGTCAGCTTTTTAGCTAGCTGAGGCAGAGGAGTTCCCCGGCCTGTGGCTTTCCTTTTTCTTGGAACTGATCAGCCTTGCTTTGGACCAAAAACCCAGAAGAATACGGGGAGCTCATGCCTGTGTCCCAGCGGGCCCCGGACGCGGCACTGCCCAGCGCACCAGGGACTGACAGAGACTGAGCGAGCCCAGCGACAGCCCGCGACACGGACTCGCTCGGGATCGGCCATCTCTGCAGAACAATGAGGTTCCATTGCTTAACATGATTCGGGTTTCCATGTTTGTGAGTACTCTGCTTGTTAAATAAACAGTTTTTTCCACTTTTCCCGAAGGAGATTCATGTCTCCCGAACGGGTGGGAGAGGGGCCGCTTGAATTTGCTTTCTAGAAGGACCCCTTCGGAGGTCCCCTCCCAAATTTGCCCTAAACCTGGACATACAGTCACTCAGGCAGGTACATCCTAGAAAGGAACAAAAAGCAAAGGAAGTTTTTTCCATTCATTTGTTTTTCCCTGTTGCACAACGTGACTGGAACCAAACCAACCAAAATCCTAATGCTTCTAAGCTCAGGTCTGCAGTGTCAGTGCTCATCATGTAAACAGCAACTCTTTCTGTATTTTTCTAGTGGGTTTTTCCCACCCCAAGAATGCTTTTTAGATCACCTCACCAAACCAAATTAATGCAGATTAGAAGATTATTTTGATGACTAAATACAGTGTTAACATTTAATATTTTCAGTGTATTGAGTAGAAACACTAGGCACTATCAAAACTGAACAAAAAAAGATACAGAGCTGCTTCAAATAGTAAATATTAAAGACCGTTCGCACAATAGTCAATATTGACACTTTTGATGTATTTCATAACAGTAAGAAAGCATTCTTTCTCTTGGACAAAGAAGAAAAGCTAGGGAGGTTTTTGGTTGGTTGGTTCTGAACTTATTGAGGAAGTTTTACTTTATAGACTTCTATTCAGGATTTATTAAAAAAAAAAAAAAGTCCTCTTCCTTCCACAGAGGCTCCTTTTCTGTATTCTAAGAAGTGTATTGCTGAGATATACGGTCTGTTTCAAGGAAGGACTTCTATAACTCAGGATTAATTTACACTTGGAGCTATCAAATTTTACTGCAGTTGTGGAAAGAGAAAGTGGGGACAGGGAAGAAGGAGGAAGAAAGCAGGACAAGCTCTCAAAGGGCTCATACTTAGTCTTCTTCCAAGACAACTGTGCCACAGCAAGGAAAAGTTAGATGTATATATACACATGAATAATAACTCCTGCTAGCACAACCTTCATAGTGATGGATTCTACAGCAGGTTGACATTAGGCTATGATGAAGCTCGACAGTGTCCAGATTTAGACATAACTTAGCTCTTCCCATTATTTAAGTTTTCCTCCAGGATAAAAATCATTGTAGAACATTGCATTAAAAATGGGACATTTATTTCCCTGTTGTAAGACACTGATGGTAAAAGTAAAACAAAATGTCACTACCTTTGAAAGGAATGACCTCACTGTTTTTCAGCTTTGCAGTCTCTCTAGTCTTAACAATATGCAAAAATCCAAATTCTCTTTATTAACCTCTTTTATGTTAAAAGTCTACCCAAATTAAATCTAAAAATATGGATAGTAAGCCTAGGCTGTCTTCCAGTTACCAATGGTTACCACCCTACAAGGCACTGCTATACTGAAGTTAACTTTGTTAAGAAGGATTTCAAAACAATTACTTGAAAATATTGTAGTACTCTATCCTACTCTCTAGCAAAAGAATTACTCACAACCTTCAGATTCAATGACTTCTAGCTGTGGGTTTTACTCTTGCTCCTGAGCATTGGTAACAGTGAGATGAGGAAAGGGCTAAATAACTCTCAATTCTCAGAGCACACTGGGACATAACCAAATACCCAGGAGTGTGTCCCACTGATGAACTAATAAAAAGTGTGTTTGGAGTCTTGTTGCCTAAACACCAGTGTAGCTGCTCACCACTACAACTGAAAGCTACGTCTAAATAAAATCCTATCACTAGTATCTGCCCAAACCTCTCCTCAGAATCTGAGAGGAAAATTATGACTGAGACCCGGATGAATCACATTCCCAGATGGACTTCCCAGTACTTTTTCCTGGCTATAAAGAAGGAAATTTTTCCCAGCTTATTAAGAAGTAATAGCCATATCGGCTTGCAGCACTGATGAATTTAACAAGTTGATCCAAGAGTCTCCCTTGGAGGTGCAGCTTACTGAACACACAAAAAAAGAAAAGAGAGGCTTCATGCCTTCCCTGCCATGAACAAGAAAATAATTTTAAGTGAATGACAAAAAGATCCCACTAAGCCGGAGAGCTCAGGAATGTAACAAACACCCAGGTGGGTGAGACTGATGGTTCTTCTAGTCCAGAATTCATCTCAATAAGGCAAAAAAGGTGGTATTTAGAGAGAACCAATAGCCCAAGTCCTGTGGTCCACTCCCCTCACATTCTCCCTGCTGACCATGAACTCTCCGAAGCCTGTTTTGAACCTGTCTACACAGCCTGTTTTCAAAACAGCCTCTGGCTGCAAGTTGCATAAATTCACTACCTGCTGTGTAAACAAACACTTTCTTCTTTCATCTGTCTTAAACTGATTCCCAACCAGTTTCACCAAGTGTCCAGGTGCTGCAGGATTTCTGTCAACAAGAGCCTGGCGTTCACCCTTCCACCAGCTCATGATTTTGTAAACCTTGAACCCACTGTCCCCCCTCAGCTGCCCCCTTCCAAATCAAACCTTTTAAATGATGCAGCTCCAGAGGAGGCAGCGACAGCACCCCCTGCACTGAGGGCTGCCCTTCTCTGTACCTTCCCTAAGCTAAAGGCACCAATGCTACCTTCTCCAGATTGGGCACAAAAAACGGCGGGCTCAAAATGTAGTGAGCACACCACTGTTTTAAATACCAACAGAAGGTATTTGCTTGTCCTCAGTACCTTTTCCTGATGTTGCAAGAGGCACACACTGCCCACCTTTTTCTGGATTTTTTGGCTGCTGTTACTCAATCTACATCACTGACAATAGTCTTGGAAAACTGTCAATGACAACCACAAAGCCTCTTTTCCAAGTTGCAACCATCAGTTCTGAGTTCAGCATCATACAAATATGGTTTAAAGTAATTTTTTCCTAACTGGAAAAAAAAATCTGCTTAAAAATCTGTTTACCTATGCTGATATTAGTCTACCACATTCTTGCCCACTGAAGTTATGTGATGGCCTTCTGAAATTCCTCTGCACTTAGACAGCATCTAGCTACTAAAAAGTAACAGTACTACCATTTTTCACAAAAACTGTAATTATTCTGGGGCTGATGCAAGGTAACAAATCAAGCTGTTGGTTTGAGTGATGTCTAGAAGCCACAGGGAAGGCAAGTGAGATCAATCAAGATCATCAGAGCTAGTTTTATCATTGTGGGAAAATTACCAGATACAGGAGATTTATTAAACAGGACAGAAATTGGGTGCAAAACAACAAAACTGAAAAAAACCCCAAACCCATGCATCACACCTCCAGAGCTGATGATGGCAAACAAAACCTGCAATGGATTGTCCATGGAATTGTAGACTTATCCATGGACGGAGCTACTTGAACTCCACTGTGGAGGAAATTACATCTTGTAACACCAACTCTGGTGATACTCTAGCATGACTAACAGACATCAGGCTTCCTAATGTCATTTTGTATCTGTCAGTCCTCACTTTTACCTTACAATGAAAAATGACTGCCAAGAAGAATCTTCAAAACTACATTTTAAAGAGTTAATGTAAAATCCAAGTAACATTGGAGGAAAAAAAAAAATTACAAAACATACTGAAGACTGAAGCAAGATTCTTCGGCTAAAGAATTCTTGTTTTGGGCAAGCTGAATCATCACAGCACCAACAGAAACTAAACAAAAACTTACCCAAATTAGAGGCTTACAGCAGCTTATCTCACAAGAAAACTGTAAATAAATGCTTTAAGAACTTTTCTGAGTAATGTAAAATCTTAAGAAAATAGGTATTTTAGCTCTCAGCTGCATCCTGAGCACTGTTAAACCAACACAGAAATCACCAGTTATCATGTGCAGAACTGCCAAGGGCTGTCCCCTAAAATGTACTACAGAAACTTCATGTAGTAAAAGTAGCAGATCTAAAGTTTAAAAAAACATTGGTAATTTCCATTTTTGGATATGACTGCAGTTTGCTCTGTGAAAGAAAAAAAAACCCAACAAATGCACAATACCTTTATTGAAACTCAAAAGTTAATTTAAATTAACTATTAAAGCTCCATTCCCCTTTCTGTCAGTCAAAGGAATCAAAGAATTCTGTTCTCTTGAGCATCAAATTATTTCTGACAAAGAAATCACCAATTTTAAGTATTAGTTTTATCAGATTCTGTAGTCTGGACAGTAACTTTACAACAGAAAGATAATTTTTTAGCCATACCTACTAGATCTGGGACTCTGTTGCAGGTTTGTGAGCACAGACTGCTTTTTTACAAATATATAAATGTCACATTCATTTTGTACTTTTCATCTGCAAAGATGCTTACACAGTGCAAGTAACAATTACCATATTATACTTACTTGAAAAAATGTGATACCTCACTGGCCCCCCCCCCCCAAAAGAACCCCAAATAACTTCCACATTTCAGAGTGAAAATTAATTCAATGTATTTGAAATCTACTTGCACTGTCTTCCCCCTAATGTCTGTGTTGGGATTTTCTGGATGTTTGCTCAGCATACCTGTTTTCAGAAACCCCTACTCCCTAACAATCAATTCTGTTTGGCATCTGCTAATGCACAAGTACTGAAATTCTTTTCCTGAAATTCTGATTACTAAGATACTTGGTAGCAGCCCAGAGCAAGTACATTCTGGTACCAATGAAGTGTTACTTTTCATCAGCTGAGAGCAATGAAGCCTAGTCTGCCATTTGTCCTCTACAGCAGCTTCCAGCACCTTAACTTTATTTTCCCCAGTATGCAAATATTAAGAACAGAAAACCTGCAGAAGAAGAAAATCTACTTTTGGTTCTCAAATGAAAAAAAAAACTTGTAAACTTCTGGCACTGTCTCCTAAGAAGAAATATTTTTTTGTTTTGTTTTCTTCCAAGGCTGCCTTGTCAGTACTAACAAAACATGCCCAGTAATGGGCATGGCAGAGAAAAAATACAGAGCAGCTTTTGCCCCAATTCACAATGACCACAGAAGCCCTCCCTGGACTGCAAGACTGCCCAGTGCAGAGTTGTGAGCACGCAGCTGTGCAAAGTGATGGCACCCTTCTTCTCAGCTCTTCCCAACTAGGCACGTGCTTCTGTGCTGAATAAACCACTGGCATAGTCTCCATCCATCTGTCACCAAATAGCTGGATGATACAAAACACTTCTGGAGAGAGAAACAAAACCAAAAAAATTCTCCACTCTTAAATGCAAGGAAAAGTGTTGAGTGACTTTGCTATCAGGAACCTCTTTCCAATGATTTCTGAGGGCTAAAGTGAGAGTTATATTGCAGATTCTCTTCCCTTTCTCCACCATCATTAGTGACCAGGTTGTTTTTCTGAAAGGATCAGGACTGCCTTTCAGTTTCCTAAGCAGCTGAAAAAGGCAAACCAGCCTGTGGAGTAGGAGACTATGAACAAGAGCAAATTAAAGGCTATCAAATGTGGAAAGCATCAGTAAATTTGGGGAAGAAGAAAAAAATAGGAAAGATTTATATGCTAAGGAAGTTCTCAAAGTAAATTTTAATATGAATACTTGAGGGAGAATAACTGGAAGCATTAAGCTGCATGGTGCTGTGTGTTGCAGCCTCTCATTTTGACCAGAGAAGCAGTAGCTCAACATTCCTCAGGTATCAGGAAAGAGCAGTTCATCTGCATCACTGTTTCTTCAAGTAATGGGGTTTTCCATTTTCCAATTCTAAACAGACACTTGCCTCAACTTTTAAATTAAAAAAAAAAAAAATACCATTATTAAAGGATCAAGTTCTCTTGGAAAAACCCCCAAACATTCCTACCTATACAAATTTATATCTTTCTCTTTCCATACAATTTAAGTAAGCTTTGCACTCAGAATGTCTTTTCCATTTTTAAACAAAAGATGCAAGTAGCTCACTAAGATGAAGCTGTTCTCCAATGCTGTTCCCTTCATCTTACAAATTCTTTCCCACCTTGTCCAACTCTAGATGTTTGGTGCACTTCAGTCACGTCAGGTATCAGAAAACCTTAGATGCAATTTCTTAAACTAAAAAAAAAACACTAACATTTCACTGATAACCTCACATTATGTCTGTTGCCTTTCCCTGTGAAAAGAATATGTCTTAAGAGACAAATCTCTTACTTTGAAACCTTAATATAGCTTTGATTTAAATTCTTCAAGTTTTGTTTTCAGCTTTTTTATGGCAAATCTATTTTCAAAACACTCTGAAATCTGTATATACAACTTGTTAGTGAGCTGCCAGAATACACACACTGGCTATGCTAGCAGAGGCTAACTGAGGTATCTGGCTCTTTATTCTGCACATCCTGAGTTTAACTTGGTGAAGAAAAGAAAGACTACTACTATCACACTTACCTTGGCATCTATATCCAGTCCTCCCCTAAACAGCAATCTGTCCCCACCTAAGTCAGAGGCAATAAAAAATGTAATTTATAATTAAAACAGGGCAAGGCTATGTGTCAAACATTATAGGTCATCTCTCTCCTCTTAACAATTCCCTCTCTATTCATTAGATGACATATTTTGCATTCGCCTTTAAAAATGAATTTTTTTAACTCCTTCTAAACCACAGAAAACTTAACAGGAGAAAACTGAGGTGCTGACAAATGAAATTAAGATACTGCTTTATAAGCTGCACTTATAAGCTTGATAATTATTGTTTTATACCTCTAACTTTGGTGGGAAAGAAACATTCACAATCATTTTAATGGCTTTAAAAAGGTTGCCCCAGTAGCATTTCCTCCTGCCCATCTTCAGAGGTCACTTTTCAGCAGTCAGACTAGTTTCAAATCACAGACCAAACATCAGACTGGAAGATTTATTTACTCTCAGTTGACTAGTAGTGTTTATGTGTTTTCACTTTCATATGTGCTCTATTCTCTTTGGCCAACTATTATTGAGGTTCCCTGGATTGGGACTTCCATCTAATAAGATATCAAGCTAAGGAAGATGAAGCAGATGATGACAGGTTAGTGCATCTTACAATGATTATTTGTTATATTTTATCCTCTTTTAATTGGTCATGTTTGACTACAAAGTAGTGGACACAGTACAGAGGAGCACACTTGAAACAGTTTCATTCCAGAATTTTTATCAAGATCAAACTCAACCATTCTGTCAGTCCTTTAGGAGTATCTCTTACGTAATTGGTAATGGTTTTACTGGTAGATCAATTCCTTTCTAAAATTCTATAATAATTCTACTCTCTGAACTTCCCCAAGTCAAAGACATGCTGCAAACTTCCAATGGAAAACAAGCTCTTTTGCACGGCAGAGCACAACTGTGGAATAAAAGGGTGTGCTCTCTTTGAAGTCTCATTATTAGCACTTATATCTGGTAAATATAGCTCTCCCTCCTGCACAGCTTGACTGATCATGCTGCGTGTTTTGATGCCTCTCGCTTGTCTGTACCAGTTCTCTGCCTGGTGCTCTCTCTCATGTGCCCCTAAGGAGGAACCTCCCAAGCTATCTGGTCTCATCATCCCTGATATCACAGAAGATTTAAATTTAGATGACTGTGGTCATAAAGTTAAAGAATTAGAAGCTGTTTCTCTCCTCTCTCCAGTGCTCTAGTTCCAAGCTGTTCTACAGGGAGTGACCCTGTTGCTCTCACCTGTGCTGCACCAAGCAGCAGCTGCACGAGCAGCCCACTCCAGGTACATAGAGCCTTCTACACAAGCTGCATAACAATTGTGAGCAGGGAAGAACACAGATCACCTGTCATCTGTTTTGTAAGAAAGCATCACTTGAAGTCAAAAAGGATCCAATTCTTATTAAATAATACAAGATTTGGCTTTTAAGATTGGTTTTTAGGAATAATGGCAATCAGCAAGTAGAAACAGCAAGACAGATTACAGAGCAATGAAAGCAATCACACACACGACTGTCAAAAACAGAGGAAAGGAAGTACACATCAAATTCCTGGTTACAACAGTAAAAAGGCAGGCTGGAAAAACATCATGCTGCACTTCTGGACAAGTTTTGACAGAAACAGCTACCAGGATGGAAGAAGGGAAGTTTAACAACTCAAGTTTTATGAACAAGGTGAGGATTATTGATTTGGGGTCTATGAAGATATGATTCTCGGCATGTTACACATTCAGCCAGGGCCCAGGCAGTGCTTACAGAGCTGCAGGGATAAGCAGTGATAATGATTATGGGCATTGTTTGCACTTCGACAGCCACAGGAGCTCCAGGCACTGCTCAAGGCCTCCCTTTCCTGGCTGCTGCAAAAACACAGGAAAATGACAGTCCCAGCCCCAGCAGACCTTCAGGGAAAGAAAAAAGAGACAGTAGATACACCAAGGCACAGGGAAATGACTGACATCAGAGTGTTTCTCGACGTGTTGTGAGACTCATGTACAATTCAAAGGCCACAGACAGGCCACTTCTCATTATTTAATGAACATGTGTCTGCAATTGCGCAACTATTCAATATCCTTACTACTCCCACATCTGAGAACTTCCATCCAAAGGCTGAGACTTCTCACCTTTAGCAGACTAGTGCAGCAGGACTCTCAACATTAAAAGAGAGTGTTTAGAGTTGTGCCTGGGTGTTTTCATTGCTGCTGTTCACATCAAGCTTTAGGAATACATCCTCACTATTATGACACCCTGGATTATCATTTGGATGGTGAGGAGATGAGCAGCAGGTTACAGTGGTGTGGCTTCTATCAATTCCTTCATGGTCAGAGGCCTCAGATTATTAGTTTATTTCTTTCAAACTCAGCCCACTGAGCCCACAGCAAAGGTCACCCATCAGGTATTCCACGCATGAATTTTTAGGTTTCTCCTTTTTAAGCAAAAATTCCATTAACTAATTTTGGTCTTTTGGATTCTGCTTTTAATTTGGCATTTCATGAAAATATCCAGGAAGTTTTTCTTTGGAGGTCATTATTTTCCCTCTCCTTTATCTTTCTAGTCCTAAAATATGAGCAAAAAAAAATCTTTATTTCTCCTTCTTTGGAAGAATGTCTTAAGCTTTAATCATTTAATCATTGTTGCAAAAAACTTAAGCCTGCATCTGTTCCTAATTTTCAAATAAACAGTAAGATGGCAAAGATTTCACATCAAAATGCTTGCAGATCTGAGGAACAAAACCTAAAATCTACCTTGTGGCACAAAGTGCATCCCCTTCTAGCACCTAACAGCTTAGTAAACTACTGATCTATGCCCTACACATCCAAGTCAAATAGTGGGTAAGGTAAACTATCAGTTCACTTGCTGTTGGTACTCTGACAGGCTTACAGTATAAGCCTCAGTCACGGTGTTTTTTCTCTTGCCTAACTGCTACAGAGAGTTCACAGTGGCACATTTCCCAAGGAGCAAGAGCTTGTATGGTTCCATAAACATGGAGAGAGCAGACAGAAAGCCTTTCAGGAAAGCTATTCAAGAGTAAACAAACCAACAACAACAAACCACTCACCTCACTACATAATTCAGCACAATCACTCCCATTTCTTTTAAGAACTGGAAATCTTCTTTAAAAAAATCCAGAAAACTCTCCTTAGCCGAAGGACAGAAAAATTGTTGTAGGAATTAACAGTCCTAAGAAGAAATTCAGGTTTCTAAACAGAGGTGTTTAGTGCTGGTTTGGTATCCCTGACTTAGCAGGTATGAGACAAGACCATGTAAGGAGATGCAGCCTTCTGGAGCTGGGGCTGAAAACTAAACAAAAAGTGCAGTAGCTTCTAAATAAACGCATCAGACTAACCATAAAGGATGACATTTGGCTGCTTAATATCAAATGGGTTTATACGAAAACAAAACAAAAGAACCTTTGTGCATAAGGCTCACTTCCAGCCATTAGACTTACAAAGTTTTTATGATCCTAATGCAGGGAAAAAACCAAGCCCCTTCTGCTTCACACCATCATTATTGCCCTAGCTGAATGAAATAAGTGCTTTAGAAAAGGAATGAAAATGTTCGAGGGAGATGATGATCACTGTTTCATGTCTACTTGAAGCCTGTACAAGTCTGTCTTGTTGCAGTAAATGTTCCCACCATACACAGCATCTCCTCCTTTGTCCTGCCACCAGGGTCTGTAGCAATGCATTGAAATGAATCTGAATTCTGATTTCTGCCCTCCCTAAGTCAGGTTACTTTTAGCCTGGATTAGGTCCCTGAGGTAGCTGCCTGACTCTGCTACAAGAATGCATATACTCAGGCAAAGGAGATGTCAGCATGGGAGCCAGGGTAGGAATCCCTCTTCAAAATGACAGCCTAAAAAGTAGCAGGGCAAGCATGCCCAAAGCTTCCCTTGTGCAGCTACTCATGTACAAGTCCCATTCATGCTCTGAACTGACAGAGCACAAACTCTCCCTTGTCCAGAGGCTGTTCAGAGACACGGCTGTAACCACACCTGTCCCAGTAACCCCCGCTTCTTCTTCCTGGGAAGAGGCTGAAATCAGACAGCAGCTCGAGCTCAGCCACCTAACTGAACACAGGAATACACTGTCATACACCGCAGCCAAAGGCACAAGGGGCTCATGACAAGGGGGAAATCTGCTTTAGTCAACTGCAAGTTGAGCTGATGACTGAGCCTTGAACAGGTATGCATTCCTGTGGTCCACATAAGCAAACAAATCCATTAAACTTACCCTGGTTAAAATTATACCCAGTTGTAAAAAAAAACTTCAAATAACTCTGATCAGGTATGAAATGTCTCTGTGTCTTCCCCAAAGGCATAAATGCATCTTTCACTCTATGCCACTGCTATGCATGGTATTCAAACACTTCTATTAAAATGCTGTCTTCCTCAATTCACACTTTTTGTTTCTCTGTGTAAGTTTGTATGTAGGCCAGCCTTTAATATTTTTTTCATGCTTAATCAAAGCCTTGTGTGTGAGGACACTGCCACACAATAACTCGGTACTATTCAGCCAAATCAGAGCAGCCTATGTTCAGCAAACAGAAGTATGTAAAACAGATTTTACAAATCTATGAACATACATGTCAGAAATATTTCGCAAGTGATTTAATTTCAAATTTTTGATTATCCTTTTTCTCTGGAAAACAATGCTCTTGACTGGATTGGCTTCAAGAGCCCAGAGCACTCTAATGCACACATACACTTCTGCAGGAAAGAAAGAATTAGAGCAGTAACAGTTCAATAGCATTCACAAATCATCTTTTACATACTGATAAAGAACCCCTGGAAAAGAGCATTTCTGCACATACAGCAGCTCTGTAGCACTGCATACCCTACCTACACTCCTTGTACTCTGAGGAAGCTTTACTCCAGTGAAGTCAATGGATGTTTTGTTACCTATTGTTAAATGATAAAATACCTCCAACAGGCACTGTTCTCTTCCATGTTTGGTTTTTTTTAAAACACCAAGACACACCTTTCTATTTGAAAAGATGGGAAAGAATTAAAGTTCTCTCACTTCCTCACTTTGAAAATACTCACTGCTTGGATTAGCCACTAAATTAACTTCAGCTGTAGAGAAAATGACTCATTAAACAGAACAATCAAAAATTTCACTGGAGAGAAGGGGAGGAGGTAAGGAGAACTTTAACGTTCCTCCTCTCCTGCCAAATAAATGACACAGTAGTTTGAAAAAATAAGCAGAATGCAGTAACACTTCTTAATAAATAAGGCTTAAAACAGAAAGAGTTAGAAAACTAAAGCAAAAGAAAAAAACTAAGCCAAGCTACAGACAACTGTAGTAGCTCTTGAAGCACTTTAATGTACAACCGTACCCAAATACATCTGGAAACATTCCAGAGAGAAGCAGAAAGGCAGAGCTGTCTTTAAGAGGTTACTTCTTAATGTAGATCATAATGTCAGAAGTTCAACAAATAGCTAAAAGAAAGTTTTGTTTGTACAATCACGCATCTGCCAGACAACAGACATCCAGTTTTGTAATACACCACTGGGGACAAACATGCAAGAGATTTTTTAATAAAAGAACAAAAGTTTTCTTCCACAGACTCATCTGAATTGCTGTGAGACCAGTAGGATATGTTTTAGCAAAACTGATGTTTCCTTCTATCACAGCCAGTTACTTCCTGAATATTGGAGTCAGTTACTTATTGAATCCTCCTATAATCACCAAATTTGACCAAGAATTGGGGGCAGAAATGTGGGAACCCTGACTGTTTCTCATATGACATCTTGAGTAAGTGCATCAGAAGAGCAGGAAAACAGCTGTCTGAAGCCATTACATATATTTTTCATTTTCCTCTGAAGTATTTTCCACATATATATGACCTTATCTAAACTAGAAAGGCTAATTTGTCTGAGTGGATTTGGGTTTTGGCAGAAAATATTTGTTTGAGACAATGACTAACACAGCTAAACAAGCATGAATACTAATACGAGCATGAAAGCAGCAAGCACAGGTTTGGCAGTGAAAGATGTCTTTTCGCAGATACAGACTACCTAAACCAAAACAAGCCACAATTGAGAAGTGTTTTTTTTCTAACGGCATAAATACACTTACATTACACTCCTACTTCACAGCAGCACCTCCAGGGTGAGTGAAGAAGCAAACTCACTTCAATAAACCCTCTCAGATTCTCATCCAGTACACCTGCAAAGGCTCCCTGGGCTGAGGGACTGGCGCTGCCGCTGGTCAGGATCACAACTCGCTAAAGACACAGTTTCACAGCAACCCTGCAGACAATCTCAGTTTCCAGTGCAGGCAGGCACAGCAGTAGTGCAGGCCAAGACAAGTGTGATTTCAAGGGCATTGTAAGGCACTAATCACACAAGGTATTCTACTTGAAGATGTGCTATGCTTGAAGAATAAAGCAAATGAGGTTTCACAGTTGGTTTTAACCAAATTAGGAGCTAGTTGCTGTCTAGAGAAATGGTCCCGGATTTCCACCTAAGTACATTCCCAAGTTCTCCCCGGTGATGCCAAAAACAACTCACCAGAGGAATATGTGTTCAAGGAGACAAAAACAACAGCATGGCCTCCCATTTCTTTAAGCTGATGGTAAATCTGTCCTGCATTCTGCTTCTGAAGTGCAGGGATTGCCTGTATTTATTGCAGCTCTCCCTGGCCTTAATTCTATCAAATGTACCTCCATGAACTAAGCCTAAGGAATCAGAATAGATAAAGTCATGACAATGGTAAGAGCTGTAAGTATCAGCCAAGAATATGCAGATAAAGCCAGGGAAACAGATTCTAGACAGTGACTCTTGACTTCATAAAACCAAAGCAAAATCTTTCAAAAAGTTACAGTGAAGAATACTAAGAAGCTACTACAAGAGTGCATCAGTTAAAACACAAACACATTAGAAAGTCCTACAAATATCAGGAAAGGCTACCATTACACATTCTGTAGTCCTTTTTCGATATATAAAGAAATCCTGCTAATAGTCTTCTGCTTTCACCTGTTAGTTCAAACCAAATGCAAATGCTGAAATGTGAACCAAATCTATGATTAACATCACAGGAGTTATTTGACAAAGAAATAAAAGGTGATGAGCTACTCTAAGAAACACAGAAGTAAACAAGCTTGAATCAAGGCAGATCAAACATCTCACCAATCTTTGGGAGAAGAAGTTTGGAAAAGATGAAACAACCAAGGTAGGAGATAAACTAGACAATGAATTACAGATCATTTTGTAGCCCTTTAGAGCTAACTCATTATTATAGCTAATGAAAATTTATAGGGACTCACCATTAGTTCAAACAGAACACTGTAGTAACAGCTTCCAGGAAAAATAGAAAGAAAAACTGTTAAAGGGACACATTCTAATGATGCATGCTGCCCTAGTCCCACCAACCTCAAGTAGGTACAGCAATTTACATCAATTGGATATTCCTCCCCTTCCACACCTAGGTAAAAAATAATTCATAGCCCATTCATGAAGAAGGATCATTCAAACCTTCCTCCAAAATATGCCTACACAAAACTTACAAAAACATGTTATATATTAAGAGGAATTTTTTGTCCTCTAACAATTCTTGGCACATCAACACTTTCCACTGCTGCAATCCCACAATGTTATCAACACAAGGCTTCATTCATACCTATGTTTAAAATTTTATAACAGCCTATCAAGCTAAGAGATTATGAATCATTCAAGCCATTAAAGTCCAATTACATCAACTGAAATCTGAGCTTCCCGGCATTATTCCAATTTCTCTTTCTGCTCACTCAGCCCCTGTACCCCTTCCTACACAACTTTTCCTTCTCTAACCTTGTGAAACTTCTCTTACAGAAGACCCAGGAGCTGGCCAATTTACACAGCATGCCTGTCTCTCTTACCCTTAAATACATTTAATCACCACTTTTCTGTACCTGTGGTTTTACCCTCTCCTCTCCCCCACCCAGCTTCCTATCATTTCATGGACTGTCTGCTCCTTCTTCTCTGGATCTGGTGACATCCTGAATCCATGGCCTTTCTGTGCCTACCCTTCATTTCTGCATGATTATATCAGTTCAAATATGTTTAATTATCATGTACATACTGACACTTAGCTTCACGGTGGATTAATTCAAATTAAAGTGATTAAAATAATCAAATTTAGATGAGAAAATGAGGGAACTTATTTTTTATGGCCTTAATGGTCATTCTTAAACACCAATAACCACTAAATCATGATGATCTGCAATATAACCTTTTAATTTAGCATTTAATATAGTCCCTAGTTAGACAATGATATTAGTGTATATTTATGCAGATGCTTGACATGAAATTAATGACCAACACGGGTCACTATTTAGTAGCTGGTTAAATTTTATATTATGACTTTTCAAGCTCTGTTTGAATGAAAAACAGGATGGAAACTAACAAAAACTCTGAACACCTAAAGAAGTTATTTAACAAAATAAATGTTGCATTTAAAAACAATTTTTTCTCTTTTTTTAAGCCTCATCTCTCTTTAGTAGGTGAAATTGAGTGAACTTGGATACCGTGGAATTCAAATTTTCTGATTTTATAGAGTTCTTCAGGTTTTTTACTGAAAAACTTAAGAAAGGAAAGCTGTGTTCCCATCTTTTCTGTTGATCTCATTCAGTTTTGAATAAACATTAGGCTACTCACACTAAAATGAAAATAAATTTCTCTGGTATCTACTGAAGCAGCTGCTGTTCCCAGAAATGAGGTTTTAGCACTTCAAATCCCACTCGTGTTCACTAGTGCAATGGGTTTTTTTCTTCTGAACATTTGGTAGCTACATTGAGTGGAAGTTCTGTCTTAATTTAGGTAGTATTAATGTATTACAGCATACTTAGTCCAGAATACAGGTTTATTTTTCATAAAGCAAGACAAAAATTACTTCAACCTGAACCACCCCACTTTCTCAACCTCAGATTGCTTTCTCCAGAGATGTGCTTCCACCACCTCAGGGTCAAAACAGAATTTAAAAGAAACGTAAATATTGCCTTCTTCCTGGGAAAGCACGACATAGGGAAGAGGGGGAAAAGAGGGATGTGCATATGGGGAATTGCATCAGTATAATTAGAGAGTTTTAGCAAGCTGGTAAATGTCTGTGTAGGCAATCCCTCCACTCTAAAGGGTATTTCCTAATTAAAAATATGCACCCCATTTTCCAGAGCCTTACTACTGAAGAAACATCTCACCACTGCCGCCCAATTAGATCTTGGGTGGCTGGATCCTTTTGTTGTGTGCATGATAATACAAAGACACTCCAAGTTCCTGCTCAACAAAGGCTCGTGTGAAACAGGCTTTGAAGACACAATAACATTCCTCTTGCGAGTTTCAAGCCCCGAGGCTAAAAGCACCAAGTAACTATTCATTCTTCCATCTTGAGACACATTCCTAACCTAGTTCAAAGGCCTGAAAAAACATGCCCTAGCTACATGCCTGCACACCTTCAGTAGGGCTTTTCCCTTCTATCAGAGCTTGCTAGAGAAAGAAGTTTCATACAGAAAAGAATTAAATACATTTGAGAGTTTTGTTTCACTTTTAAGAAGTCCTAAAGTGTTTAAAGGATTCAAGACTGCCTTGCATATGAATTCATCATTGAAGAGTAGAGTTCACCATTTACATGTTTAAAGTGCAGTGTTCATTCACAGTGCACCCGTTCTTTAACTTCTGCTCCCAAAAAGCAGCTGTGGGAGGAGTGAGTGTGCACAGCAGCTGGAAAAGGAAAAGGGATGATCTGAAGCTGTTTGGCTTCCATCACTGCTCTTCTATTTAGTTTCATCTGCCTCTGTTTAGATCTCAAACTGGTAAGATAGATGTAAATCACACATGGCTATCCACCCCTAGCAAGACATCCAAGGCATTCAAGAACATTATGCATCATTTTCACAAGATCATGATAAAGTCAACAAAATACAAGATTATTTCCAAAATACTGACACAAATATTAACTTTCAGCACGAAAAAATATTTGGTTTTCAACATACAGCTTCCTAAACAAACTAAATTCCTCTTTATACATTTTATTTTGCTGTTTCTCAGAGATCTGAGTGCCATTATGTGTAAAATGAGGAAATATAAACAATTACTAAAGAACAGACAAGCCTAACTACTGTTACCATTTTATGGTATGGAACCACCACACAGAAACGGTGGAGCAGGCAGATGGGAATGCAGGCAGCCCAGGTGAGACCACCTGCCCTTTGCAGGAAGGCAAGCTGGTGCCATCTGCCCCAAGTTCCTGCAGACCCTGCCCCAGGTGTGCCAGCCACCCTGCTTTTTGGGACTCCTGAACCACACACAGGAGATTAAAAGTTTCCTTTGTTTGCAATAGTTTGCAGTACGCCTAAACTAAGGTTTCCCTACCTGTATTTCATTTTATAGCTGCAGAATGTCCCTTTTTTTTTTTTTCAAGAGGAACATTTTTTTTAATTTTGTTGTTTAGTTGACACAGTTAAGAAAAAAATACCAACTGGGATCTGCAACACAGAAAAGTGGACCAAATGCTAAAAATACTGTAACATAGCAAAGCATGAAGGAATGGTACACTGTGCACATGCTTTGCAAGCAAAGAAAAGAGAAACAGGTTAAACGTAACAGGTTAAAGAGAGGCAATTTTTTCAATTTTAACAATGCTGTTTCCACCTGTCTAAAATATATTTTTGTCCTCATAAAGATTTCAATTAGTCCCTTTTCACTTTCCCCAAATGAAAATGTTTCAGTTTGAATTTACCATCACTGTAAAAAGCCAAGTATTGCTCATTCTTCCCTTCGTGCAGCCATGGTACAGATCTTCAGTCCCATCAAAACAAGGAATCCATTACCTTACTGACATCTAAGAGTCATTAGGAATCCTGTGGCAAGCTGAGCTGCCCTACCTCTTTCAAGGACTGCGCAGCTGAGCTACCTGCTGTTGGTCATTTCCAGGAAACACAACTGTACTATGAAAGGAAAATCTTTGTGGATAAATTCCAAAATAGAAAAACAAGAAAAACAACATTGTCTTAGCCTCAACTAAGTAAACATTTTGTCAGTTTATGTTCTCATTTTTATAAAACTTTCTGCTCCATAAATGCCCCATTTGCTATTTTGAAGTAACAAGTAATTCAGAAATTGTGATCAGGAATTGCAGGAGAGGAATCTCAAACTACAACAGCACAAACTTTTATGAGGCAATGAAAATTAATCCCATTTTTCAGAGACCACTCAGCCAACACCACCATCATTACCTACAATGCCTGCTTGAGTCCAAAGTGAAACAGCCACCATCATTTCAGTAAAGTACCCAACCTTTATATCTCTGGGTATCACCACAGAGACCAAGTACCATGAAAAAGCACATGCAGGGAAGGCTGCAGACTTTACCAGTCCTACGACATGGCAGGCACAGCAACCTGTGCCTTCTCCAGGAAAGAGAAGAGCTTCTGTATCTCTCCTATTTTAATATCTATGTGAAGGCTCTGGCATCACAGCTGACAGTGACTCTCAAACACCTTGTCAGTCACTTGCACAGGAACCATCAAACCAACTGGGAATTACTGGAGGACCATTGTCTCCTTGCTCTAGCAATTTTCAAGATATTTCAGCAAAGTGCCTAAGCATCACTTACTTGGACACCAGCACTCCCCTGCAACACATACATAAGGCTTCCAAGCTCTGAGTTTCTCTGAAGCCAAAACATCTCTCCTGTCATTCATTTCCTGCTCTCTAGGGGTTAAAATTCTCTTTTCTTACACAGCAATCTCCTCTTCAAAATAAAGGCCAGCTGGCTGAAGATTAATTACCACCTAGTGTTTTAATCTAAAAGATTCCCTCAATGACACACATCAGCTGTCACTTGAGGTGTCTTTGCATCTCTCACACAGCACAGGGCACAGGAAGCTCATGTGAGACCTGAAACAAGTCACAGCTCCGGCCATGGTGTTTCAAGCTCCCCACCTCCCTTCTATTCCTTTGCAGTCACAAACTGAGAAACAAAACACCCCAGCTAAAACACCCCAGCTGAGATGTGTTGTAAGAGGAGAAACAAACTCAACCTTCTACCTCCTATGTACATTTCTTGAGGTTCTTTTACTGTCTCAATGAAGACACACAATTTCAGCACAGCATTTACATGGATGTTACTGGTGATATACAGATATGCAGTATCTTGTGGGGGGGATGATGGGAGGGTTTGGTTTGTTTTAACTGTTTTAATTCCACAGTTCAGCGAAGTAAGGGCAGAAGGAACCCATACAATCAGACTGGCTTAGTCTCCTCCACTCCAGCTCCAGGCTCTTTATTCCTTCAGGGAACTGTGCCACTCAAGGAAAGCTCCTGTGCACAAACTAGTTAAATATTTTATTGACTGGCAAATCCAACTTATGGAGTTCCTATAGTTATGCCTTAACATTTGTGCACCACATTGAAAGCCAGACTGCTGAAACTAGACAGGAACCAAGGCTGCTCTTGAATTCCCATTTTTCTATTCACACAGATTCTGTATTTAAAAAAAAGCATGTGCAATCCTTAGGAGCCCTAGTAGTTAAAATTGTCTTAACCTACACAAGGTGGAGGGGATGGGCTGAGGCAGAAGAAGAAACACAGTCAATTAAAGCTGTACATGTTCCCAGACTCTATATTCCTCCATTATATAACACATATCATCAGAGTTCAAATGTGCAAGTACATTCCAACAGCTCTACTAGCTGTAGAGTGCACAACATCCTCCTGAAGCATATCTTATTTGAAAATTTAACAGGTCATTTCTTCCACATTCCCAGCTTCCAAAAACCCAGAATTTTACAACAGTTGACAAAATGCACACAAGTAAATCTTCTGTGATATACCATGGAACAGTACATTTCACCTTCCAGTTCAGGTGGGTGACACCAGATCTTCTACCTAGACTCCCAAATTATTACAAGCACTTGAACACACACAAACTTCCACTGGCTCATCTATCTAATAGAAAATTACTCTGAAGAAAATACACTTTACAATTACACTTACCAAGGTAAAATCTCTAATAATAGTCTTCAGAGAACATGACCTAGATATGTCAAACATGATCAGAGAGACATATATCAAGACATCCTCTAGTTAGTTAAGAGTGTGAGGCTTATTTAAATCTCCTTTATCTGTTCACACCTTGGCTTTTGTTAAATTTCATGTTGTTTCTGTAAGCCGAAAGTAAAGCTGTTAAACTTGTGAATCCTTTTTTTTTTTTTGAAGTTACCAATGTGTCTCCTTCACTATTTCATGTAGTCAAAATAATAATCACCATTTATCAAAACCCCAGAGTTATGTAAAAATAGAATAATGCTACTCACTTTCATGAACAGGTACTCAAACACATCAGATCATGTACAGATGACCAAAAGCCAGCTTTTACCATTCTGACAAGTTGGGAATTTAGACATATTTGTCAGTAATAATATAGTTGTGTTGCAGCTTTTACCACAAAATGAAAGCCACATCTTCTGTAACAAGCCACAATAGCTTTGTCATTTGAAGTTTTCTTTTGCAATATATTCTTTAAATTAAAAAAAAAAAAGTAAGAGAATCAATACTTACAAATCCATAAGATAAATTATTAAACCAATGAACCCAAATAAAATTTATAACTGTCCAAGTAGCAGAGTGTAAATAAGAAAATGCTGCAGTTAAAAAAATGTTTGAATACAGTCCTCTTTTTATTCTATGTATTTTATAAATTCAAGGGATTTTATGTCAAAATTCACTCATTCTTATTTATCTTGTACTTAATTCAGACTCATATCTGTGGTTTACTGCTGTAAACTGGGATACTAGTTACGCTGACAGGGATACTACAAGACAAAGAATTCAGGAAAGAAGAGCTGGAGGTAAATTCTGCTTGCCTTACTAAGCAAACCATCCTGTTAAGGTCAGTAGAGTATCCAAATTCCATAAAAAAAAAATTTCATCCAGTAACAAATAAGGAACACACGTACCTCCTAAGCAGAGTGTCCATCCCTGTAAGAAAGATTTTAAAAAAATACAGAAGGAAACACACCTTCAGAAAACGGCATTACAATGCAAAATGAGCACCTCTAGACCAAACTCTGTGTATATCCAGGTTCTCCATATTCCTCTATACTCATCCTCAAACTTTTAAAGACCACCATCCCAGTTCCCCTCAGATCACAAACACTGTGCAATTCTCTCTATCTACATCATCCTGCCATAGTTTCTGTGGCCCCCAAGTAATTTCTCTCTCATGTCCATCTCCTTCTCAGACCAAGTGCTGCAAGTGTTCCCCAGCTTTTAACTCAAGCTCCCCATTATCTTATGTCAGCAACCCTCAGTCTCTCCTAGTCACAGCACAGCTCCCAGGAACAGCTCTCCCCCGTCCTTGCTTCTTTCGTCTCTTAAGAGTATTTCATAACTGTCAATCAAACACAACAATTATTTTTCATTGAAACTTGGCAGAGAGGTTAAACCTAAAATCAAGTAAATTTTGGAAAATAATATCTATTTCTCTTCCATATCACTGGACACCAAAATTACTTTTAAAGCTTATGTGACTTTATTCACATAATAATCAGTATTGAACAGATTCATTTTCAGAGCTTCAATAAACTGGTAAAAAAAATCCCTCTTTCTTCACAAACAAGTGATTATACAGTTACTTGTTCAAATGAATATTCAAATACATTTATTTTCAGTACTTTCATTCACATATTTAGGAAGTCATGAAAATCGTACCATCCTAATGAATATAAAATTGTAGCTATCATAAAGTAGTCCTGAAACATTGCAACATACTGAAGATGTTGGTCAAATAACTTTCAGATTCCATAGCTGCTTACTGTATTTCATTAAGGACACATAATTCCCTATTTACAAGCCTTACCTAAGGAAATTAATGATCTCTCTACAGTTGCTATTAAAAACCAGAATCATCCTCACCATGTAATGTCCTGTTTCATTTTCAAATTAAAACCACATTCAAAAAACAGTTTAAATGTTAACTAAACGTGAAACCATGTGCTAAAGATGTCCAGGGAGTACCTCATAAACATATGAACTTGTTTATAAATCTGTTTCAGATTTTAAATCAGGAAAACAAAAGAGAAACACCTAAACCCATTAATTATAAGCTTGTGGTCTTGTTAAACAGGAGAACTGCAAATATGCAAGTATGTGGAGACACAGGCTCAATTCTGGCAAATAATTAGGTATGGGAAAAAAACTGGTGTGTGCATACAGTAAGAAATGCACTGTTTTGTCTACAGTAATACCCACGAAGCATGAAAAACTTTCATAACATGCTGGTAATTTACCTTGGTGCTGACCCAAAACTACAGAAACTTCTGTTCTTCAGTTCGGGAAACAGCACGCCCCTAGAAACTCAATTTAACTGTACAAGTCTTGTTTTGGCACCCTTGTGGGTCTCTTCCAACTCAGAATATCCTATGATTTATGAATTGCTGTGTTTCTGTTGTTCCACCTTAAGTTTTTAACTTGAGAAAAAGAACACAACTATTGAAAAATATGAAAGAAACAAATTTAAAAGCAAGCAGTATGCCAACAAAAATAAAATCCAGGTATATGGTACAAGAATGACATGAGTAATTTTCTGTTTACCATCACGTGTATTTTCATGAGAACCACACAGAAGTTTAGTTCTACCTTTAGAAGTGTTTTGCTTTAACCGGATACAGGCAAAAGGTCTAACAACCCTATAGATGCCCTTGTGCTGAGTTCCCATTGTACTGTTTACCATTTTCTTACATCACCAAAAAAACCCAAACCACCCATGCAGTGGGTGAAACAGTCAGCATCAAAGCTAGAGCGAGCCAAGTTACCACTTGCTAACACTACACATATTCTATTCCATGTTATTAGCACTTACATCCAGGAGTTCTCAGAGTCATCAACAAAATGGAAATGAAGCTTTGAAGATCAAAGCAAGATACCTGGATTCATTCTACTAGCCTGCTACAGCATTTCCTGTTTCTCCAGAGTCAACATCTAATGGTTTCCTTTCTTGAATATTTTTTGACTATATACTCAGAACACAAACTGTCATTAGTCCATCTTCAAACCCCCTGCTCATCTAAGGAGCCTTCTCACAGCAAGCCCAAAAGCAGGATATACAGCATATCCACAACATCTGCTCACCTGCTGTCTTGGATTTGTGTGCAGGGGTTTGGTAGCAGGGGGCTACGGGGATGGTTCCTTCTGAAGCTGCTGGAAGCTTCCCCCACATGGGACAGAGCCACTGCCAGTGAGCTCCAGGATGTACCAGCTATTGGCCAGGGCCAAGCAGTGCCACTGACAGTGGCAACACCTCTGGGTTACAGATTTAGGAACAGGAAAAAAAACCTGCACTGCTGCAGCCAGAGAGAGGAGTGAGGACATTTGAGACCACTGTGGATGTAGCAAACTACTCTGCAGTGAAGTAGCAGGAGAGACAACATGCAGTGATCTGGCCAAAACCCCCATTCTCATACCCCTCTGCTGCTGTGGGGAAGAGAGAGAGAAACGGGGGGGTAAAGCTAAGCCCAGGAATAAGGGAGGGGTGGGGCAAAGTGTTTTAAGATTTAGTTATTATTTCTTATTATCCTACTCTGATCTGATTGGTAATAAATGAAACTAATTTGCCCAAGCTGAGTCTATTTTGCACATGACAGTAACTCATGAGTGATCTCTCCCTGCTCTTATCTCAACTCATGAGCCCTTTGTTGTATTTTTTCCTCCCCTGCCCAGCTGAGGAGGAGAGTGATAGAGTGGCTCTGGTGGGCACTTGGACCAGCCCACCACATCTGTGCCTGCAAAACTCTAAGCAGGAGGAAATCGCCTTAGGGCTACACTGCTCTCTCCCCTCAATTTTTCCATGTCATGGGCTGGTGTTTCCCAGCACAACTTGGCAACTGCAGCAACGCAGCCTTCCAGCTGCAGCATAAAAGGCCACTCATCAGAGGATCCAAGCACCAAAGAGTCACCAGCTAGGCTAGACACACACAATAGTACTCAGTTCTCTAAAGCAGAGGTAAAAGTTTGGGAAGGAGAGCATACAGAACTGCACTGAAACTACAGCATTTCTAACAGGAAAAAAAAAAAAAAGAGAGCACTAGGGTAGGGTCAGCTGTTTGAAAACAGCCAAGAATATATGACAGGGAAGGCAATGGGATTAGAGAGTGCAGAGGAATGCAGTGAGTGAGAGAGAAATGTTTTTCAATTAAATTTGGGAAATAACATGATTATTTCAGCCAGTATCTTTAACGTTAGGAGAAGCAATTACACTTGAAAGAGATTAAAAATACTTCAGAATCTAATGCCTGAACAACTTGGAGGCAGCTGGAAGAGAAGGATAGGGGAGCACGGAAAAGGACAGGAGTTAGCTAGTTTGCATAAAAGCAGGAACAATCATCTATCAGGAGATGAACAGCCAACATTTGGGGTCATTGTCTTGTGGATGGCTATAATAGAGAACTCCAGAATGGATAAAACAAGCATTATTCATATAGTTTTGGCCTTTGGGATGGAGTGGAAGATTGTTCTATGGAGAAAAACAAAAGAAATAGTACATGCAGTCCCTTTGCCACTTCTAAGATTAAAAGTGTAAATAACAACCCACAAAAGAGAGGGAGAGTAAAGAAAGGGTATTTAGTGCAGCCTGCCCCAGCCCTTGTTCTGGTACCTGTAGCTTCACCTTTCCCTTCCCAGCTCCAAATGTTTTCTCCTCTCCACTGTACCTGCAAACACACCAAGTAGCTTTTCCTTCATCTTTCACTTGCTCAGACACCAACAGGAAAAACCACAAGCGCAACCTCCCCGCTCTCAGCTGCAGCCTGAAGAGCCCCAGCTGCCAGGAGCACAGGAGAAGCGGGCCAAGGAGGCACAGCCTGCTCTGCTGCTCACTGGGAAAGGCAGGCAAAGCTTTGGGGAACTGGAGCACCCTTACTGCATGTGGAGTTTTCAGGCAAACGGTTCAGCTGAAGGTGCTCAACAACTTTTTCAGGCATGTGCAAGTAGTCCCATAAATCACTCAGCTCCAGTCAGGTTTTCTTAGGAATGGCATTAAGGTATAACCTACATGGAACGAGTCTCCTGCCAAACCGAAGTTTTACCTCCAAAGCAAAAAAGGTACAAGCACATGTCAAAAAATAGCTGTAAAAATGCTTTAGTATGAACAAAACAGATTGTTGGGTTTTTCTTTCCTTAGCACATGCTCCAGAGATGAGCTACTTGGGCTGAATTTTGCAAGGGAAGTTTCAGCTGATGGCAAGAAATCTAGCCTGGGAAACAAGAGTCCCAAGGGTTAATGTCTGAGAAGGCTGCAAGTAACCAACAAAGCTTTATAGTGGGAAGGGAGAAGGAACAGCCATGGCTCGAACTCCCTATATAATTACAACCTGATTCTTCCCTCACCTCCCAGAAGAAGCTGTGCCTCCTTATTTTGGGAAATAAGAACCAACTTCAAATAATAATTACTCTATTACACTTTAGTTTACACAGTGCTGCCCTTAAAAACATCTGCATAGTATTTTTAAGCCAGTTCTTGTATCAGGTCTTCCACTGAAGAAGATCCCACCTAATCTTTCACTGAACACCATAATCACAGCAGGTACCTACCTAACAACACCATGGAGAGCACTGCCACAGCTTTTATGCTAAAGATGACACACAGTTCAATTAAAGTTGTCCACAGCAAAAGGAAAGCAGGGAATTTGGAAAAAAAAACGTGTAAGCAAACAGTAATGATACTGCTCCCCACCACACCTGCCTCCACATATTCTTTATTTACCCCAACACTGACCAAGGATCTTCTCTCACACTCACTCCCCAGTCTCAGCACGGCACAGGTGGGAGGGAACAGTGATCCTCCCAGCAAAGTGACTTAACTGCAGAACGTGTTGCATCCTCTAGCAAAAATCCCCTCCTGGAGAATTCACAACACCAATGCTGTCCTAAGCAGATACGGATTCCCAAGGTAACAAGAGCCATCTACAAAAACAGGGCTCTTGCAAGCACATGCCAGGACTGAGAAAGGGTGTGGCTGTGTAAATTTGTGTACGTTTAGTCACAAATAATGTATGGTGACACTCAGCATAGTCCTGTCAGCCACAAAAATTACCATCCTACCAGTTACCACTTGAGCCAGACAGGCAGTATTTGTGCTGATCTTAAGTCCTATCTTGACCTTTCAAATTAACCTAGTATTCATAGGTCACATAATACTAAAACTTAATATTGTTTTGCTCTAATGGGCAACAGCAGCAAGGGCCAAACAGCAAATGTGGAGAGACTGTTCTGCTTTTATAAGGATGCAAAACATATAAAAACGAAAAACAGATGATCCCAGGCATCACACCAACACCAGCCCTCAGTGTTCCCTTCAGCTCAGCCAAAAGGTGACACAAATACTGAGATGATGTAAACAATGGTATGAGATTCACCCCCTAATGTCACTGCATATATTCATAGAAACTGCTTAAACTACTGTGATTGCTGCTGCTCAGGTACGTAGGAAACTATTAAAATCGAGTGACAAAATTTACTAGATATCTGCCAGTACATGCCTGCACTAAAACACTTCACTAAACTCTTCACCTTTCATGAAAGGACTTACACAGGTGCGCTGTACTTTGTGTGCTCTTAACAAGATACATTGTTCTGTGCTGCATGAAGTTCCCACTCAACAGAAACATCACACTCCTACTCATCTTACATGTCTGTAATCAATGTGTAACAGCCCGGCAGAAGTTTTTCCCAAATTAAAAGTTAAAAGCTTCAGGAAGAAACAGAATACATCAGCCAATGCCAAAACCACAGTTCATAGGGCTCATTTCTTGTGCTGTCTGTAACACTCTGGCAGGTGAGGGACAGCCACATACTATCAACTCAAACACAACTGACAGATACAATGCTCTAAATGCTTTGAAGTCTGTTTTCAAACTCAAAGCTCCTTCCAACAAAACTGAATTAAAACTGGTCACAGCCCCGTGAGGTAGATGCCCTTAGCCGTACACGTGTTAGCACGGTCCACTGCTCTCCTCCCGACCACAAGTGTGATTACTGACCAAACCAGGATTACACTGGAGATTCCTGTTCCCAGCCCAATACTAGAAGAGACTCGCTTTCACACCCCTCTCCCACACACTTTTGAAGAACTACTTATTCTGAAAAGTAAAAAAACGTGGCAACACGGTAAGCACCGTATTATAACCCCGGCTGAACAGGAGCGTCCAAAGCTGCTTTTGGAAGCACTCCCCAGCCCGTGCAGGTACGGGCCAGTGACAGAACACCCGCAGGGATGCTGGACGCTTCTGCCACTAAAACATGCTGCAGTGAGGCCAAAAAGCTCAACGAAACCAACCCAACCCGTGCTGCCCCGGGGGACGATGCCGCTCGCCCCCAGCCCGCGGGAAGGCACCGCCTCGAGCAGCCTCGACCCCCGCTCCAGCCCCCTCCCCGGGCTGGTTCAACTCCCCGAGTGGAGCCGCGCCCCGGCCCGGCTCACCTTCCCCGGCGGGCGCCCGGCTCCTACATCTCCTCCCGCTTCTGGAA